>CAAKHB010005826.1:14777-41368 GCA_901007665.1 Aeoliscus strigatus | reverse complement strand
TTAATCTCCTCCACTTGAGGCAAGGACTCTCCTCCAACCCGGAGGGGGCAGGCCACCTTTTTCCGGTCAAGAACCATGGCCTCGGACTTGGAGGTGCTGATTCTCATCCCAACCGCTTCACACTCGGCTGCGAACCGCCCCAGCGCATGCTGAAGGTCCTGACTCGAAGGAGCCAACAGGACAACATCATCCGCAAAAAGCAGAGATGAAATCCGGTGGCTCCCAAACAGGACCCCCTCTGGTCCCTGGCTGCGCCTAGAAATTCTGTCCATGAAAATAATGAACAGAACCGGTGACAAAGGGCAGCCCTGCCTGAGACCAACATGCACCGGGAACAGGTCCGACTTACTGCCGGCAATACGAACCAAGCTCCTACTCCCAGCGTATAGAGATCGTACAGCCCTTAACAAAGGGCCCCCGATCCCATACTCTAGGAGTACCTCCCACAGGATGCCACGAGGGACACGGTCGAACGCCTTCTCCAAGTCCACAAAACACATGTGGACTGGTTGGGCAAACTCCCATGACCCCTCGAGCACTCTGGTGAGGGTGTAGAGCTGGTCCGTTGTTCCACGGCCAGGACGAAAACCACATTGCTCCTCCTGAATCCGAGGTTCGACTATCGGTCGAATTCTCCTCTCCAGTACCCTCGAATAGACTTTCCCAGGGAGGCTGAGGAGTGTGATCCCACGATAGTTGGAACACATCCTCCGGTCCCCCTTTTTGAAAAGAGGGACCACCACCCCAGTCTGCTACTACTTAATCAACTACTCTTCGATTATAAAAGACTTTTCAGACAATTAAAATTTAACACGTTCAATGATAAAACAATAACTGCCAGATAAACCCACCGTGTCGACCAAGCAACGAGGACTTGAGGAAACAACAGAGCTAAAACCCAGAAAAGACAAAAAAAGGTCATCTATCAATCGGAATGAATCAATAATTATATGTATGTAAAAACTAGCAAAGGTAAATAATAACTGAGGGATGGTAAAATCAGAGTAAATATTATTACATTCAAAGAATATGTAAAATAAGCTCAACTCAAAAGAGGTGTTGAGTTTTGTATTTATGAACAGTTTCCTGTCGTCATGGTAATGACAGTGTGTGATGCTGCGTCAAGTAAATAATGAACTGCGACCAACCTCTCATTTCTGTCACGTGTCACAACAAGTCATCTCTGAGCGCACACACCTGCACACACTGGTGTGTGTCATCATTGAGTCCTGACCCACACCGTGTCGTCCGTTTTAGTGTCACACTGGAGCATCGAGTACTTCACTCACTGCAAATGTTTCGAATACATTTCATTTCTTTCTCTTGAGGAAACTCTGTTTGTTTGTTTTTTTCTGCTCTGTGGTCGTTACAGATTACTTCATCCTAGAGAGCAACTCCCAGCTGAAATCCGCCCTGAAGGTCAAAAGAATCCAGATGACGGACTTCAGAACCGTTTCAATAGAACACTTTGGTGAGAGCGAAGCACGGCTCTCTGCACTCTGACCCTTCGTAGTGGATGAATTTGTGTCAGTCTGCTGTATTTTCCTGTGTTTTTACAGATTTACCCTTGAGGATCTCATACCCACCAGACTTCTCTGACTCTCGTCACTATGGGCTGCTGCTGCTGGTGTACGTATGTGTGTTGGATGAACTGTGGATTGTGTGTGTTTCCATAGAGTACCAGCTTTTAAGACCCTTTTACCTCGAGTTTCGAGTCAAATTGACAGACTCTCAAAGATCATTTCATATGTGATATATATATTTTTTGCGGCCATTGGAGGATGTAAAATAAATCAAGTACTTTGGGGACGTCCTGCTCTTTGTTTCATTTGAAAATCTCTTTGGAAACGTGCCTGTACCACCCTGTCAGAGTCTGACAATTTACATGAAGATCACACTAGGATCAATGTCTAAACACTACTGACTGGTTCTCTACTGTCTGGTTCTCTACTATCTGGTTCTCTACTGACTGGTTCTCTACTGACTGGTTCTCTACTGACTGGTTCTCTACTGTCTGGTTCTCTACTGTCTGGTTCTCTACTGTCTGGTTCTCTACTGTCTGGTTCTCTACTGTCTGGTTCTCTACTGTCTGGTTCTCTACTGTCTGGTTCTCTACTGTCTGGTTCTCTACTGATCTGGTTCTCTACTGTCTGGTTCTCTACTATCTGGTTCTCTACTGTCTGGTTCTCTACTGTCTGGTTCTCTACTGTCTGGTTCTCTACTGTCTGGTTCTCTACTGTCTGGTTCTCTACTATCTGGTTCTCCACTGTCTGTTTTTCTCCACTGTCTGGTTCTCTACTGTCTGTTTTTCTCCACTGTCTGGTTCTCTACTGTCTGGTTCTCTACTGTCTGGTTCTCTACTGTCTGTTTTTCTCTACTGTCTGGTTCTCTACTGTCTGTTTTTCTCTACTGTCTGGTTCTCTACTGTCTGGTTCTCCACTGATTGGTTCTCTACTGTCTGTTTTTCTCAGAGATGATGTGAAGGATGCTAATTCACTTTCACTGAATGTTGTTGTTATTAATGTGTGTCGAGTTTCCTCCACAGTCTCCCCTACATTCTTTTTCAAATTATTGTAATTTTTAAAAAACAATCCCCTTCTTTTTCTTTTTTCCATTTGTATTTCCTTACATGTTTTTTTTTTACTGTAAAGAACCTATAAAGCACCTCTCTCCTTTTTCCTTCTTTTCTGAGATTTATGCATGTGATTGTTTTACTGACGTCACCTCCTGGTGATGGGGTCACACAGGTCAAACCACGTTTTGCATGGAGGAATAATAGAAACATATTTCATACCAATATGTCAGAGACATGAGGAAGATTATATTGCCTGTGACTGATAATGTGTGTGTGCCAGATGTTTGACCCAAACATCACATGAGGGTTAATAAATCCGATAGATTCAGTGTTTGTGGCTCACGGGTTGAAAATTGACCTAGATTTAGATCTGTTATTGTGCCACGTCTGCAAAATAAAATATAAATATTCATTCAGCGTCTTCGTCATACTGTCGTTGTGGTTCTCTTGTTTGTGCAGTGACAGCGCCCCTGGTGGTCAGGCTGTGAGTGACCGCTTTACGCTCAGCTGGGACTCTGTGCTGGTCAGTGCAGACAACGTCATCGTAGCTCGTCTGGACGGGCGCGGCAGCGGCTTCCAAGGTCAACGCATCCTGCACGAGGTTCACCAGAGGCTGGGGACCGTCGACGTTCAGGACCAGTTCGCAGCGTTAGAGTATGTCGGCCAAAAATATGTGCTTTTTTTTTGTTTTATATAGTTTGTAAGAACGTTTAAGGTTTTTTTTAAAAAACATCCCTCACCCATAAAAACAAACAAACAATTATGGGTTATAATTAAGATCTACTGAGATAAGAACATAATGTGAATAACTTTTTATTAATGAAGCTCGACAAACAACGTATTTGTCCATTACAGATACATGATGAAGTTTCCATACATTGATAGGACGCGGATAGCGATATTTGGAGAAGTGAGTATCCGTACTTGTCTACACATAAATACAGTATTCTATATAAACATCATATTTGCTAAGTAATGATAATTGATGGGATGTTCTGTGAATTATCCAGGTTAGTTTTCATATCCAGTTAATTCCTTTAGAGATTCAATACAGTCAGTTTTTATGGATTCATCCTTTCTACTTTTATTATTGTTATTTGTTTTTGTCCTCAGGATTATGGCGCCTACATAACATTAATGATGCTGAAATCTCCAGAAAGTCTGTTCAAATGTGCGTGTGCAGTGTCACCGGTGACAGACTTCAAACTGTACGGTACGTACATATGCTCTTTAATACCTTTTTCCGTCTGTCTGCTCACTCAAGCGCCGCAGCTGACATGGGCCGACATGGCGGCGGTAGAGAACAGCACAGAAGCTGTATTTCCTCTCTCCTCACTGAAGGCGGATCCTCTGGGTTCCGAGTGACACCGCTGCGGCTCGCTCACCGTTAACCGTGTTTCAATTTTCATTTGCACAGCATCGGCGTTCTCCGAGCGGTACCTGGGTATGCCGTTACGTGATGACAGCAGATATCAGGTGTGTGTTTTTCTTTGAGAGCACTTCAGCACCACACATACCGCTGAACTCCCACTGACGCTGCTGCTGTCGGGTTCCACACAGAGACTCGTGTCTGTTTGTCACTCATCTCTTTGGTGACTGTTCAGCAGCGTGTCACATCACATGCGAACTGTTGTTGTACGCTGCTGCGGAACGGCTGCCAGCGCCTCTCAGGCCTCCCGCGGAGACGGGATGTTTCAGACAAGTTGACAGCAGCACAGTTCTTCACAAAACACCTGAGCAACAACTCTGTCCAAAGCAACAACATAAGATCTTTGCTTTGTCTTCCACACCAAAGTTCCTCAAAACAAATTGTACTAATATAATTTCATGTTTAATTGAACTCGTTATATAATTTGACAACATAGAATTATTACAAAATATTTCAATTAATATTTATCAAAAAGAGTAATTTATATTTAAATGTATTACTATTATTTTCAATAAGATAATATTTGTTTGACTTTTGACACAAGCACTTGTCAGTATATCAGTTAAGATTTTTTTAGAAAAATAAAAAAATATATAGTTGTATAGAAAAAAAATATCTGCATAAATAGCTAAGAATATAGCAAATACAGGGCTAAAAATATATATATGCAAACTGTACAAGAGAAATAGAAAACACGCAAAAAAAATATTTACATGTGAATGAAAGTTGTACTCATGGCACTGACAGAAAGTGATACAAATTGAAAGATGATAATTTTGCACTCATTGGCACATAATGACGTGTTATAATTACATTTCCAATCTGTAAAAAAAATCCGTTACAGTTAGATTTAGGAACAGACTTTATTGCCACAGTATTGTACTATTTTGTGTCAGACGTGGTGTGTGTGGTATTATTGGAACTGTAATCAGTTATAAGTCATTTTACATCAAAGCACGTTGAGAATGTTGCTGAGAGAACTTTCTGATTTCCTTCCAGTTCTCCAATGTTCTACAGAACATTCACGCACTACGGGAGCAGACACTGATGCTGGTGCACGGCACAGCAGATGGTGAGAGACAAGACGTGGTGGTTCTTCCACTGTGAGCACAGAGACACATTCCCCGCAGCTAATGAGCTAAATGGAAATAAATCAGACGACGAGAGGAAAGTAGGTTGTCTACACTGATGCAGGGATTTCCAGAGCAAAACCTTCACTGATGAAGGAGACATCAGACATTGTTGAGGTGTTTTCGCTCCATTATCTCCTCGTTGACGTTCACGTTTCAGGCTGAATTCTGCTGACATGTGTCTCCTTTTTTCTCCAAGCCAACATCCACTTCCAGCACACTGCTGAGCTCATCAAAAACCTCGTGAAAGTGGGAGCAAACTACTCCATGCAGGTGAGTAGCGCAGGGGAGATGCTGTGGAAACCATCGGTTCTAATGGATTTTCATCAAATCAGCGATGGAAATGTACATTTCAGTTTGTACAGCCATTGACATGCATGACAGGACATACGTGTTATGTTCAGTCATCCACGTGTTACTGTCGTTCCAATTGTATCGGATGTCGGGGACTCGCTGTGACGTCACTTCCAACTGAAAACCGAGTTGTTTGCATCCCGTTTCATCTCGACATAGTAGGTTGGAAAGAATCTGTTCTTGTTCTGCTTGCAACACTTGTTCCACTTACAACTACAGCGTATCAACATTTCCAGTGACAACAAATAAAACACTTGTGTGTAGGACTATTGAATATAGGGGTCATTCCCTTAACCACTTCCTGTCTGCAGTCCAGACTTTGAAAACCTGACGGAATAAGTAATGATAAAATCTCCTCTCCTCCCGCATTTGAAATTGAGCTCCTGGTCCTCGCAGCTCTGAATCCGCAGCTACTGTGCTTGTCCCCCAACTAGATCTACCCAGACGAGGGCCACTTCCTGTCTCAGCAGAGCCGCCAGCACCTCTACGCCACACTGACCAGCTTCTACAGGGAGTGTCTGAGGGAGGAGTTACTACCGCTGCCCGATGAGGAGGAGGAGGAGGAGGAGGAGTAGCTGGGCGGAGGCGAGGGTCAGACCTTCACCAGAGCTTCAAGATATTTGTCCAAATCCGTCAATGCCTTTTGCATTTGGACCAACTTTCTCGGCAGATGTGGACACTCACTGGGCGTGTGTGTGTGTATGTGTGTGTGTAAGTGAGTGAGAATGTTACAGACACCTAAAGGAAAACAGTGCACACTTGCGTTACCAGGACTTGAGGCGGGAACTTGCCCTCCAACACACACGCTGTCAGTTTCTCAGCAAAGCACACACACTCTCTGCAAACTGCCTCCATCTTCTGCAGACTCGTAGGACTGTAGTCATCCCCACTTACCAAGTGCATGGTTGTTTTCTCCTCATCATGTTCATCTCTTTTCTGACAGCACTTGGGGGGAAAAAAAAAGACAGTTGTATAGTTTTGATCTCACCTCCCTTTGGTCGTTGTATCGTTGGCACAAAGAAATGTTGTCTCACGTTCACCAAACTCACCCTGAGTAAGTGCAATTCCTGCTGAAACCTCCCACCGCCCCAATTAAAGTCTTTCTAAGTCACATTTGATTGTACAGCAGTCTTGTGTAGACATGTACGATGCCTTATGAGGTTCATACTGGAATATTACAATTAGGGCGGCACGGTAAATACTTAATAACAAATCCTGATTGATTCACACCGACCTGCGATCTCTTTTGACAACGATGACAAGCTCTGCTTCGCCCTCAACTAGTGACAAAGCACCGTTACATCACGTGATTCAGTGCAACAGTTTTTCAAATAAAGCCTGAATTACGTTCGCCGTTAAAATGACGTCCCTCTCCAGAAATGTTCCGCTGACATGGAACTCTACAGGCAGCAACAACTGCGACTGGACTGCTTGTGTCATGTGACTTTCCCAGCTCTCAGAGCATCACTTCTGTGTTTTTCATTAAAATATAACAGTCCTAAAGGGGATTTGTGTTCATGATTCAATGGTGAGCGACTCTGACAACCTATGCAGATGTATACGCTTGTGTACGCTGTGCGTCAGGGAAACATAGGAGCATGAATTCAGTTTAAGACAGCAGCAGCAGCAGCAGCAAGTAAGGGAGACATTCCGCAAAGAAATGTCAGTGTTCAGGAGAAAACAAACTGAATCGTGATGAGAAATGGGGGAGAAATACATTGCCAGGTGTGTTTTCTGCATCATCATCTGAGACATGATAAATCCGTGCAAGGAAATCCAAAAACCTGTCCCCGGACAACACAGATGTTTTTAATGAGACGATAAGATAATTAGCTGCGGACATTGGTCGGGACAGAATTGTGGAAAATGGATGTTTCATATGTTCCATATATGAATCTGACAACATTTTATCGCCACTGATTTCACGAGCCAGAGAATCACGATTCAGTGTTTTTCCCAGAATCGTGCCGCCCTAATCTCAACTGTAATTTACTCAGTCCCACTGGTGGTGTCATGTAAACCTCTGTGAACTCAGGCCGTTGCAGTCACTTCTCAGCTGAAGCGTTCAGTCAGTTGTATGGTCACAGATGCGTTATGAATTCGGCCATACGGCAGGTTTTCGTTTCAGGCTTTGCTGCAAACTTGTCTTAACATGTCATGTGTTTTCAACGACGGCGTCTCCGAACTGGTTGCGACATTCCTCCAACACTTGATTCAAGAGCTTTTCGAGGTCAGAGGGGACTTTCTTCTCAATTCCAGGAGCATTCTCCAAAGACGGACAGAAAGAAAGTGCAGTGATGTTTTACGACGGCCATTTTTACAGTGTCAGTAAGGTGTTTGCATGTCTCCAGGGAATGTGTCATTTTGTACAGTACAATAAAGCAGAGAGTGTACATAAATATATTTTTGAGATGTCACATCTCATAGGAGGTTTAGTCTGGGCGGCTGGATTGATTTGACCTGGATTCTGTTTATTTCTTTATCGTTTCCCTTCAGCTGTTGATTTTCTCCCTAGAATGGATTTTGTAATGCTCGTTTTGATGTTTTGTTTTTTTCTCTCTTGCTGTTCCTTGAGGGGAAATAGGTGGGTGGAGCTGTTGGGGTTGTTGTGATTGTCCTCCAGTAATGATTATACATAGAAAAAGCAGAAAAAATAGATTGTTATCTGTAGCAAAAACCAAAATGATTTGTTCTTCAAACTTGTTGTTTCTATCTTTGCTCACATTAAAGAAAAGAGGCGAACCGGCTTCAGTGATAAGTTAGCAGGTCAGCTTAGAGTATCATTGTCTGCGTGTGTGTGTGTGTGTGTGTAACGCTGTAAATCTGTGTATGTTCATCTGAGGAGAATACACTGAGGGCGGAGTGAGTTTCCAGTATGCAGACGATCATCTTGTCTCTGTCATATTAGAGATTAACAGCAGTGATGTCTGAGGAACACGCCCACCCAGGTAGTGAGATGCTGTTTGACTTCAGCCCTCATGACAAACAGATACAGGAGAGCAAACATTTACACTGTTAGAATAAAACAGACCTTACTGGAAGTTACATAAGTTACACGTGATGGTGTCACATTTCAGAATTTTATCCTCTGGAACGTTGTATATGTCTGTAATATAATACTGTTGTATACGTATAATGGTGCATAACACAGGAATTACACAATATTTTGATAGAAGATATGAAAACGTGCTGTTATATTGCTCTCAATCGCTTATTAGAAAGCCTGGAAATCCAGACCCAATTCTAGAAAGATGAAGGTTCTTTGAACAAGTCATAGATCATCAACTCAAGGGGCGGCAACAACGGGTGCAGAACAAAATACCACTGCACGCTATTGGATAGCGCTACGGCCAATCAGAGGAGAGTGATGTTTTCAGGGAAACGAGTCAATGGCAGAGTTTGATGGAGCGACAGCGATGGAATGGAAATGATCCTGTGTTGGTCGTGGAAAGAAACGTCCAACCAGTCCAACGCCAAAGACAATTCAAACTCTTCATCAGCCGCCACCATCTTTGTTGTGTACATAACCACTGTTGCCATTCTGTTAAGCCCCGCCCACAGAACAGGACTTTGTTTCCAGACAGACCTGCAGAGACAATCCAGGTTTGCTGGTGGAACATCTGGATTTCCAGGCTGGTATTAGAACTATTTACTTAATAATGTCTTACAACTTAAACTGCAATAACATGTTATGTTATATGAAGAGGATTCTTGAATGCAGCACTAACCTGAGTATATTCATTCATGTGTAAGAACAACAGAGGACATCAACACGCTTCTCGCTGACCAACTGCATTGAGATAAAGGCACCTCCACCTCCTCCATGTTCCCTCATGGGATCTAACAAAGTTTAGTTTAAAGTGAACAGGTTGTGTCTGTAGTACACTGACAGCAGACCAAACATATAAAGGTTAACTAACATTAAAACATTTGGGGTCGTGTAGAAATGTCCTTATTTTTATATTTTTGAAAGAAGAGCTAGCAGCGCAGACATTGTTAATATGGAAAATGAATATTCTAGCTGGAAATGGCTAGTGTGTGTGTACAAAGGTGCAGTTATGTTAACACAGCTGAAAACTGTGACTCTGTACAACTGGGTGTTTGGGGGTCACCCAGATAGAGTACTAGATATTTACTAATATGCAGGTATTCTAACAAATGTGATGCAGTCGGTCTCAAAAATTCTACAAGCTTTCATATTTAACCATCACGAAGGTGAAATCCCATGCTAAGCTAGTATAGTAATAGTACTACTTATTGTATATCGTAGAGTACTTGGAGTACTGGAGTAGGGTAAGACTTCACTAGTGCTATTGGACCTCTCACACAGCCCTTCAGGAAAGTTGCGACAGTCGTTGCTACGCTCGGCCCAGTGGGAGGAAGAAAAGGACCTTCGACAGGTTTAGTCGTCTTCTTGAGATGTTTTCTGGACGATGTCCCTGTCGCCTTCGAAGCAACGCTTGAAGAAGGTGATTGCTGACGTCAGCATGTAGTGTTGGCTTTTCAACGAGGAAATGGCATGTCCCTCATCGGGGAAAATCTGGGAAGACGGACGTTTGTTGTTTGTCTTTTTTTCATGAGCAGTGATGCAGAATATTGAATATATCTCACACAGTTTTTCTCTAACGAGCAAATGGACAAATGGGTGGATTGTTTTACAGACCCCAGAAGGGTCAATGCAGTACAAAAGCCACAACAGAAGTGATCAGTGTTTGGGTGCTGGTGAGAGCTGCTAAAGAAGCCTGAAAGGCGAAGCACTGAGGCTACATCCAGTCCAGACCAACGATTCCAGGGCAACGACTCCAAACGTTACACTATGTGCAGCCACTTGCAACAGAACGATCCTGCGGCGCAGGTCCATTTCATACTGAGGCTGTTTTCACAGCAACGTGCTGCTAAATAAGTTAAATAGTTAGCATAGCACAGCGTCTCAAACTACACACAGACACACTTGTGCCTCACAAAGATTTATCAGCTTGTCCTCATGTCCCAATGTTTGTTGTGTTTTGCGTCACACAGCCAGACAGCATCACGTGCGTAGCCTTTACAACTTTTGCTGAAACCATTCCGTTTCTCCTGGAATCTGGTCGGGACTGGACTTTGATGTCACTATGAATCAATGTCACTCATTCATGACAGCACAGAATGTGGCTCATGTTTTTGTGACGTGCGTTCCTGTGGCGGCTTATGTATTTGCGTTGGCCTTTCCGGGCCACCGTAGTATGGCTGTTGACTCAAATAAAAAACATTTGTCCAGAAAAGAAACATAGCTGCCAGACCAGAGCTGTGAACTCTTAGAACACGAACACATGAGTTTGTGTGCATCACTGGTCCCTGTGAAAAGCGTGTGTCAGCTGCTGCCTCAACCTGAGGACGGTTGGATGAACAGATGATGAACAGAACTCACCTGCAGAGTGTAGTTAGCGTTTGCTGCCGACAGCAGTTCGACCAGCTCAGCGGAATGCTGGAAATGAACAGTGGCTGAAAGTGAAGAACGCACAATTAGAAACGTCATTAACACAGTCGATTACACTCACATTACAATGTCAGCAGCTACAAGCAGGGCTGCATCACATTCTGCCCTGATGGAGAACAACAATGGAATACACACATTCATTGTTTTGTTTTTTTGTTTACTTAATTCTACATTAACATTTTCAGAAAATGTGATATACAGAAATGGCTGATGCTAATACTTAAACTGTAAAAACCCATCTTTTGGAGCCTTATAGATAAAAAAATAACTTTTATCAAAAGATGATATATACAGTGTATATTAATATAATTATAATATAATTGTAAAATAATAATAATGACATATTCTTTATGATATACCAGGATGAATGGAGGAATAGAAATAGAATTTAATAGAAACAGAATAAATTAATAGCATTATTTTGATGTTATTCTCTCATCAGTGCTTTGATGATCAATCCAAACACTGATGCTTCAATCAGAAGCACCCTGGGACATGTGGACAGGAAGTGGCAATGTGACCAGCTGGTCCGGTAGGTAATCTCACCATCTGCTGTGCCGTGGATGATGAGAAACTTGAGCGGGTCTTCTGCTGTGCTGTTTCTGAGCAGACTGGAAATCTGTCAGAGAGAAACTAATTACGATCCACAGACACACGTTGATTAATTTTATAAATATGAGTTAAAATACACCTGATGGGCTCTTCAGGCCCACAAGAAGAAGTAACAGTTCTACATTCAGAAAACTTGTAAAACTCACAAGTTATTTTCATTTCAAATCAACCAAAAACATTTTGGACAGAGCCAGTGTGACCAGGACGTACCTGGTACTTGTGATTGTCTTGCACTGGGAAACCAAAGTATTTCTCAGAGAGGGCCGATCCTTCAAAGTATTCACTTAGTCAGATGAGTAATCACTTACAGGTATTATCCATCTCTTGATGATGCGCTCTCACCATAGAGTCTCCAGTTCGTTACCGGGGCGACTGCGATGCCACACCTGAACAGCGACCTGTGGGAGAGCAGCAGGAGCGAGCTGAGGAATCCTCCGTACGCCTGTGAACGCAACCAAGCAGGAGGAATGTTTGCAGAGAAAAAAAGGTCTTCATCTGTTCATGTGAATGATCGTACTGAGCTGAATTACCTTTCCATACACTCCAACTCTGTTGCCATCGATATACGGGAGTCTGATCAACTGCCTGAATGATTTATACATGACAAGTCATTTGACAAATATAGGTCAACACAATTTACAGTAATATTAGGATTAAAAACTGTCCTTGTCAAGCTTGTGTTGGATGTCATTCACACACGCTCACGCTCTCTGATGGCCACGCCCCCTCATTAGATCATCTCTAAGGAGACTCCAGCGTTACCGTTGGATTAGGTATCATGTCTACTCCTGAGATCGTCAACGTGACACCGTCGACGCTGGTAAGTCTTTGTGTATCTGACGTATCTTATACGTCAAACTGGACATGTCACATTTTGAATTCAAGTCTCTGGTGACGCACCTGAATATTTTCAATGAATTTAAGTTGATAAATTAAAGTAAAAGTAATTTGATTACACTGACAACTGATTACAGTTTTGTTAAGTTTATAATTAATTTTAGTCATTTAAATGTTTCATGTCACCAATACATTTGGAAACCACCTCCAACAGCTCTGGTTTAATGTCCATGTGTCTTAAAATATGAGAAAAGTGAAGAAATGATCGGAAATGAATGAAAGAATGAATGAATGAATGATGAACCAGGCGATAAACCCTGAGCCCCTGCTGAATAGAGTTGTGTCTTCTCCAGTACAGAAAGGAAAACCAAACCAAACGTCAGGAAATGAAACTTTACTCCAGAAATGTGATCTGGTCCTGAACGTCGACCGTCCCCAGTCTCTGGTGAACATCGTGCAGGATCCGCTGACCCTGGAAACTGCTGCCTCGACCGTCCAGACGAGCTACGATAACATCGTCTGCACTGACCAGCACAGAGTCCCAGCTGAGACCAAAGCGCTCGCTCACCATCTGACCACCAGGGGCGCTGTCACTATCACACGTCAGAAGATTTGCAAAATTCTGTTAAAAGTCAGAATAAACAACCCGTGAACATGTACTGCCAATGTGTGTGTGTGTGTGTGTGTGTGTATTATACATTAATGCTATTAGTTTAATCTTTCGAGGCTAAGATGGGATTCAGTGTTCTTATTTTCACTAATTCATAATCATTCTGCATTATTAAGCACACGGGATGACATAAAACCATTCAACATGCTGTAAGAAGAATAAAACACTACATACAGAATCAGCAGCAGCGGATGTTCCTTTGTTTCATCCAAACCAGCTGGAACAGTCAACTCCATACGAAGTTCTGCAAAAGAAACCAGCAGCAATTTACATTTTACATGTAAATGTACATCTTTAACATTTAAACAAACACAATACATTAAAATACTTGTGTAAATAATCCTGTCTATGTGAACGAATGCTGTTAATTCATGTGTTTTGTGATTTTAAAGCAGTTTGACAGTATGGTGATGGTGCTGCTGGAAGTTCAAACACCGGCATATTTCAACATTTGAAACGGTTGAAAACCTTCTTTCAACATAACAAAAACAAAAGTAATCAAATCTAATCAGTTTCATTACTTTGGTAAAGTCATTCAAATTGTTACACTACGGGTACATTCACTGGTCATTCCCTGAACTGTGTCACGGACAAAGTGTCTGACTGATGCTTCTGGTGAAAATGAATCTGAAAAACTCAGCACAGAGCCTCTCCGATGTGTTTCACGTCTTTAAAGCTGCATGTGACACTTCAGTTTCATGAAAGCTGTGTGATTGATATGTGGAGTTTTTTTGTGGGCTCTGAATCTGTTGTGTCGTGTCAGAGAGAAGCTCTCATGTCGAGCTGTTCCTCTCACAAAAACAATTTCCCACTGGACGTCTGATTGGAGGACGTGTCCTCAGGCCACTCCGGAGATGTTCCCTCACTTCTCTGCATTTCAACGTCAGACACTCTAACTCAATCCTGACCGTCTGATTTACAGGAGTGAATACTACTGCAGATGTCTGCATCCTCAAGTCCCCCGTTACTTGTTCACAACTGCGTGATAAGATGCTACTAGATACATTATGAGATGCTATTCTAATCTGTAGTAAAAGTGCAGAAACAATCAATATTTCTTCAGTGAAAAATGTCAGTGTAATTTCTTTAACACACTTAACTTAGTGTAGACGAATGACATGTATCTTTGCTATGTTCACACACAAAATGTAATGATATGTTGGATTAACTCTAGAAATGACCAGGACAGTCAGAGGACAAACACATGACATGTCAGTACAAAAGACGTCACAGTTGATACCACAGTTGTTGAGCTGCACTGTTCTTCTTTCCCATCTGGGAATCTGTCTGTTTGCCAGTGAATGTCTGAGCACGGCGTTCCTCTCCAGAGCCGTGTGGTCTGTTTGGTGACAGAGGGAATTCGTGAACTTACCTAAGAAACACTAAGTAATCGCATAAACTAGAGTCGATGTGAATAACAAGAACCGTACCGGTGCAAGCTGAAAACATCGACACATTCAGTCGCAACACTTCAATTTAACTGCATCATGGAAGATTTTACTGTCTCTCATCAATCCGGTGGTAGAATTTTAGCAATTTATCTGAGGGATTAATAGTTTCAGTAGATGAACAATCCATGGTTTAGAATGAGATTTAATTGACATGTGTGAGTAGTGTCTACATACGGTGGCTTATATCTCACCTATCTTCATTTTATTTGATTCTATGATCATGTGTTCATATTGTAAGAAGGAAAAATAAGGAATAATAATAATAATAATAATAATAATAACAAAGGAGGACTGGTGTCCTGTCATGTCTTGTATGTTTGGGTTTGTGTTGTTAAAGAATATGCTCTAATCTTACTTACTATTCATGTCAGTTAGTTTGTGCAGAGTCGTTTGGGGGATTCCGGGACCTGTCAGAGATGTACTTTGAGTCAGGACATGGATGGGAAACGGGGAACCACAGAGACGTTGTACCGGCTATCATATTATGCAAACACCAATATAACTGAATGCCAAACCGAGTCGAGACAGGCAAAAATAGCGGAACTCTATGGATTTACCATTCCAAAGACAGATTATGCAGAATACAAAAACAATATTAGTTTAATAAAAATGTTATCTTTTTGGTGTAATGTTTCTGTTTTTATTAGTTCCCATCATTGTATGCGGCCACAATTCCATGTCTTATACTAATATGAATACTTTCTGGTGGT
Organism: Aeoliscus strigatus; assembly: GCA_901007665.1. Lineage (NCBI taxonomy): Eukaryota > Metazoa > Chordata > Actinopteri > Syngnathiformes > Centriscidae > Aeoliscus > Aeoliscus strigatus. Next base: position 26,124 of record CAAKHB010005826.1, on the reverse strand, counting down.
CATATCGTCAGACACGGCTATGAGCAGTATTACACAATTACTGGCACAGTGATTGAAATAGTGCCCACAGCTATTATCTTTATGTTTGAATTTTTAATTGAATCACTGTAATATCACCTGTCATTAAAACAGAATGGAATAGAATAATGGACATACAGATAAAATGGCATGTATCTAAGAAAAAAAATAAACTGAGAGGTTCCTTTGTGTGCGTGTGAAACGTCACCTCTGCAGTGCAGAAGAACATGCTGGTAGTTGGTGCTGAACTCAGCGTCGTAGAAGGTGCAGTGTGACCTGAAGAGGGCGCAGCTGAGACACTGTTTGTGAAGCGGATCGACAGTGGACACCCTGTTTGAGGGAATATACACATTTGTTCCTGTACAAGACTTTCACAGCCAGCAGAAAGACAATGCACACACTTTGTCATATTTACTTTCAATAAACCACTGATTCATTTTGTGCTTTCAGTTCAAAGCAGCTGCACTGATGCTGCTGATCCACCTTTTGTTAAGTAAAATCACTTTCATTCCAACAATGTCCATTTCTTCAGGAGACCCTTGTTGGAAATTTATTTTCAATTCATCCAAACTAACTCGTACCTGTATAACTGTCGTTGAGCGGCGCCATCCTCTGTGCTGAGGAAATAACTGTCAAACAGACAGTTCACCTGTTAGCAGCAGAACTTCCTTCACACCCTCAGAGTGTTTCACACTGTGACTCGCACTCACACGGAGTCGGTGCTCTCGTCATAGGCCAGAATGTCAGACACCTCCCAGCTTCCTGAGGTCAGGTGGCGAACTTTAACGTCTTGTCCCACAGACTAAAAAATATAAGACCAAAGGAGGATTCGTATCCTTCTTTAACACGCTAAAACTCTTTTTCTCAGCCCATTATCTCAGAAACTGAAAGTGAATTAATGCGGCTTCCAGTGCCTCCAGTGCACACTGCAGCAGTCGTCTGAATTTATTCCAGAAATCTCCGTGGATTTCAGAGAAATAACGCAATAAGCTCTTCAAACAAAGTCAGCAGTAAATTGAAGTCTGGCTGAAGGCAACGGAGCTTTCCAGCATATGAGATGTATGAATTTGACCAAAGTTTGCAGCAGTTTTACTTGGCTGGAGATCATGGTGATGTGGTTGAACGTTCCGTGCCCGCCATGTTTTAGCGGCATAGTCGTGAAGAATGTTGCACAATCCTTGGAAAATACAGGCTCTTCATTCTAGAATAAACATAGGCAGCAAGAGAAATTGACATTTTCAACAGATAACCTTCAGCACAAGACCCACTAATGGTGCGTTCCACTTCTGAGTTGGTATCTGATGAAGTCTGTAAATGCAAATATCACAGTCGGACGATGGTGTCGGTACCTCAGTATTATGTGTACAAAGTATAAACCGTGTTCAATGTATTTGAATCACGTGCCCATGAGTTACTAACTTGGGTGTCTGCTGTAAGTAGAACGCACCATCAGTCGACGTACATCTGGCTGATGACAGAATCATCAGTGGACCAATAAGTTAGGGAGTAAACTGAAGGATGGAGGTGGAGGATCTGACCATGTGATGAGAACGGGACGAGACTAAAACTGATCATTCAGGACGATCAGACAACAGATTTGTTGGTTTGGAACTTGTCTCACCTGGCGATCAAGCCACTTTTCTGATGTCATCACGTGTCTCTGAATTGGAGAGATGAAATTAGTCAAAGTTGTTTTCAAATTCACTCAAAGTTTTTAAAGGCAGGTCTCTTACCGTCTCACAATCTCCAGTGGTGACGTCACACAGTGACAGAATCGACATGTTTTGAGCTCGATTTACCCAACGAACAGTCAGCTGGTCCTGTGACACCCATTTCACCATGGTGATGTAGAAACTACTACCCATACAAGAGTGGGAAGTAACAAGTAAATGACAAGTACAACCAACCTGCACCAGTGAGGTGTCCACGTGTAGAAAGTAAGTATTTTGATACGTTTATGAAACGATTCACCTCTCCACCAAACTGTCAGGTGGTCGGAGTTCCGTTGTTTGGGAGCTTCCATTCAGAACAACCACGTACAGTCTGACGCCGGGATTGATTTGACCCATCTGTAGCCAGATCAGATGTCACATGTCGTTCTGAACAATGACAGGACTTAAACAAAGATGATAAGAATACCAGAGACCATGTATATTAAACCAGTATCATATGAGATGATGATGCACCTGAAAAAACATCTTATCTCAACTTTAACAAAGAGTCCGACTTTGATGGGCGTTTCACCAGAGATATTAGAACCCACTGAATGTCGGTCATATGTTGTATAGTCTCATCGTGCAAACTGTCCGACAGATGATGCTATCAAATGTATAGTTTTATAAATCATAGGTTAATGTCAATGCTTCCATCTCTCTGCAATTACATTTCCTGTGTCTGTAAAGATGTGATCAAGTGCAGCACTTCACTAAACACACTTCTACCAGCAGTTTCACACTGGGCATCTTCCTTCAGAGAGGTGTTTGATATGCACATCAGGGGACGGGACATGTGTTAACTGAATTGCCTGATTAGAATATTCTTTCCCTCTGAGTGCCACAGATGTGCAGAGCCCCATGTCATCAGTCAGTGTGAACATGAAGTGAAGAGACTGGTGAAGATTCACAAACCTTCCTGAATGAATAGCTACAGTTGTGTTATTCACAGCAGAGGTTGTACACAGTGACGTGACGAAGGGAGGGGGAAGCCTCTTGTGCAATACAACAGACATTAATAGATTCACAGATGTTTGAAGAATGATAATTCACACACTTCCAAAAGAGATCCACAATTCAAAAGCCATTTGAATGAACTTTACCATGACCATTTCCTGACATCCAGTGTGGGTTTCAGTAGCTTTCAATTTGACAATGATGCAACAATTTTTGACCTTGTTGTAAAGTTTTTTTGTTTTGTTTTTGTGCTGTGGCAAGAATGCACCATACATGGTTCATGTCCCACCTTTTGGGATAAGTCTCACCTTATGGTACGGTTCTCAGCTTTGGGTATGGATCCCACCTTTGGGTACAGGTCTGACCTTTGGGTATGGATCCCACCTTTGGGTACAGGTCTCCCCCTTGGATATATGCCTCACCTTTGGTAACAGGGCCCACCTTTGGGTACAGGTCTGACCTTTGGGTATGGGTTCCACCTTTGGGTATAGATCCCAGCTTTGGATACGGGTCTCTGCTCTCCGTATGGGTCTCTGCTTTGGGTGTGAGTCCCACCTTTAGGTACGGGTCTCACCTTTGGGTGCATTCTCACCTTTCAGTATGGGTCCCACCTTTGGGTACAGGTGCCAACTTTGGGTACGGGTCTCACCTTTGGGTATATTCTCACCTTTGGGTGCGTTCTCACCTGGGCATTCTCACCTTTTTGGGTACAGGTCCCACCTTTGGGTAAGGGTGTCTGCTTTTGTACGGGTCTCTGATTTGGGCATGGTACCACCTTTGCATACGGATCTCTGCTTTGGGTACAGGTTCCAGGTTCCACTTTTGGGTATAGGTCTCACCTTTGCGTATATTCTCTCCTGGGTGCATTCTCAGCTTTGGGTATGGTCCCACCTTTGGGTACAGGTCTCACCTTTGGGTACAGGTCTCACCTTTGGGTACATTCTCACCTTTGGGTACAGGTCTCACCTTTGGGTACATTCTCACCTTTGGGTATGGGTCTCACCCTGGGGTACAGGTCCTACCTTTGGATATGGGTCTCACCTTTGGGTACATTCTTACCTTTGTGTACATTCTCACCTGGGTACATTCTCACCTTTGGGTATGGGTATTCCCTCCCTCTAGGGTACAGGGAGCCGGTGAAGCGTGGCAGCAGCATGTTGGGGACCAGACTGTCATTAATGTTGAGGTATGCGAGTCTGGAACCATCAGGTGACCACCAGTGAGCAGTCTGACTGCGTAACACTTCCTCTGGTAAACCGAGAGAATGAAGGCAAGAAATCTGAGAGATGGTCAAGTCAAGATGAGTGGACAGGTCTTGTGTCATACCCTCATACAGCCAATCTGTGAGACCGTTGAAGATGATGCCCTCCTCTCCAGAGGACGTGAGCCTCCACGAGCTGCTCTGAACATTCATCTTGTAATAAATGTTGTTTTCAAAGATGTAAATCTGTGGAAGAAGTTTATACAACGAAACCCTCAACGTGTATATGAAGTGACAAGATGATCAGATTCTCATTTAATCCCCTGTGTTAATACCGTCTCTGAATTATAATTAGTAATCATAGTCATAGTAGTAGTATTACCGTAGTTGAATCACAATGTGATAGTTTTTGAGATTATTTGATATATTTTTATTTGTAGTTTGAACTTTAATAGTAATATCAGTGATATCATGTGAATGATTCATGATTAGGTTAAGCAACATGATCATTTTTATTTTCTGCCTGAATGAATGATTTTACTTTAGATACTCGTATTTTACAAGTTATCAGTCATCCAGTATTGACTGGGTGAAATTATTATCAATGATAAGATGAAACAATTACTGATTACCAGCTGCTGATCCCGAGCACCCCAAGAAGCAAACTGCAGGACAGAGTTGGAGACTTCAGGAGGGTTCAGCTCCAGTACCTCTCTGCAGAAATGATATGTAAAGACAAGTAAAACATGTTTATTTTTACTGTTGTTTCACTGTTGTTTCCAAACAGATTTGTGTTCACTCACCTTGTGTACAGGTTGTATATCAGGTATGATGCCATGAAAGAGTGACGGTATATCTACGACACAAAGACACATTCACCTGTAATTCGTATGAACCTTGTCGGTCCGTAAGAAAAAATTTGAAAGACAAATATTTACACCAGAACATTTATCCCTATCCGTGTGTAGGTCCATAGGCTTCTTGATAAAATACAAGCAGCGAGAAACAGACAAAGTTGCACAATATTGTTTTTAGACCACTGTACAACACCATTAACCATGATATTTTGCTGAGAAAATAAAAATCCTAGGGCTTCTAAGGTGATTCGGGTGATAGAGGTGCTTATAATTTAGTGTGTGAGAAGAAGCAAGTATGATTATGTGCTTTTTTTTTTCCCATGTCAGAGGCACCCATAGTTTTTAGGGTGTAGTTGATGCTTTCTGTGAGGTTGCTTTACAGGTGGAAAATGGAATTTCACGATCCAGTAAGTAAGTGTTTTGTATAATCTGTGTGTGTGTGTGTGTGTGTGTGTGTGTGTGTGTGTGTGTGGTCATTTAGCATAGTCATATCTCAGTGACGGAGGTTGTCAAAACATTGACACGTAAGAGCGTGAGAGAGTTGTTTACCGGTTTGACATCATAGCCCAGTAAAACGAAATTCAGATCTGGAGAAACTGCAAACTTTGAGGCCTTGAACGTTGTCTGAGGAGAGAATGAGACGTAAAGAAGAGCAGCAGACACATTTGTCAAAAACTGGCTTAAATATTGTTTTCTCACATACATCAGAGTAAAACAACCTGAACAGCTGTGAAACATTTGCTTTTGGAAGGAGCTTTGCATAGTCATCCTACATACATACAAAATAAAGTTCAATAAAAGAAATAAAACATTTACATAATAATACATGTATTATATCTAAGTTGAGATGCTATTCAAACTTGACTTGAAATTAAAGCTCAGGATGGACTTGATGTGACAGACAAATAGTGTCACTCACAAAAGTTGTGTTTTTCAGCAGCAGCTCTCTTTCATTGTTCTGTGTGTTGACTTTGAAAATGTCTCCATCCCAGCTTCGAAAGATGATGTCTTCCTCTAGGACAGGCAAAAGAAGAAACATGTATTCAAAACTTTAAATCAGTTTGGTATCAGACCTAAAACAGATATAGAAAAATAATATTTTCATTCTTTTTCATAGCAGGGAGGTGAGTTCAATACTTCTAATATACAACATTTCTTAAGGCAGAGCTTCAGGTACAGATGCTATCAGCTTGTAGCTGTGGGGCTTGAATCTAAGGTCATGTCCACACACAGACATTTTATTGTGTAAATGCAGGTTTTGCACTGTTTTGGCCTGCATGCAAAGTGATTTTTTTAAAACCTGGGCTCAGAGTTGTATGGACTTGCCTACTGTGCGTATCAATGCTGTTATTTCCTCGACTTCAAGCCTTTGACCTCCTTTGACGTTACATAACAACAATGGACAACTACATGCTTGTGTTGATCCTGCAGAAGATAGTTAACGCTTTCAGGTTACAAGGGCAAAATATCATGCTCCTCTACCACTACGATGAACAAAAAAGGGTTATGGACACATATGCCACATCATTGAAATCCACAGCTTCGATTGTTCTGGCCACCCAAAGGCCTAGAGCCCTTCACAGTGGTTCCATTTGGATGCACATATTCTTTAGCGTTTTGGTAGCTGTGGACATGGCCTAACAGTGTTCATTAAGTCTGCACGTCCTCAGGGCGCCATCACACTTTCCAGACGTCCAGTCTGTTCACAGACGTACCGGTGATCCACTTTGCTTCAGGATCGTGAATTTGGAAGCTCCTTTGAAAGATGTCGTCCAGTGTCAGCTTTGAACCAGAGGGTTTACCATCATCACCTGCAGGAGAAACATTTCATCGAGGGCAGTGCTGCATTCATCCAAACCAGACCTTTATGGTCCACTAGGTTTTGTGTTTCAGGGGTATAAAAACCTCTATGGCTCTTAGAAATCTCATAAATTGACTGAAGCTATGACAAGAAAATGTGGCACGTTCTTTTAGCAGATTTCTGTCACTGCTATTTACTTCAGCCTGAAGCTCGTAACAGAATGTACATTTATATTTGGGACTTCTTTGTGTTCTTTCCTGTGGCACTTCACATTTCCTATTAAGTTGATGTGCATATTATTTCTGTACAGTTATTTCTCGGAGTCTATGGAAGTACTCAGACCTTTGGACAGAAGAACAATGGACATTCCAATGAGGGACAGAACCACCAGAATGACCAGCAGGGAGATTCCGATGCCCTTCCAGTTCCTGTCCGGTCCGATCCCGCCGACGTCCTACAAAAACATGAAACAGTGTTTGAATGACGATGACGACGTCCAGCGAACCTGTTCTAATATTTGACACATCAGATTCACCCACAGCATGGAAGAAAAACAATAATTACTGAAGAAGGAGACAATGAGGATTGTACTCATAAGAACATCCACCCTGATGGAAACTGGGTCGTGTCCTCTGACGACCTTTCTGGATTTATATCTCAAACTCCATCTTCCTGACATTAATTATTCAGACTTGTTTCATTTCCAGAGGAATGTTATAAATAAATGTGTCTCGCTTACAAAGCCCAGAGCAACACACAAACCTGTCTGTGTATTTATGGACTTCTTCCCTTTCCATGTCTTTTAATTAGCACTTCAATTGGAAAATAAATATCCTGAAGCCTTTAACTACCTTTTAACCTACTCAGCCCCTCTCCGCCGAAGGTTCTGGATCAGTTTTAAAAGCATTTAAAGGGTGTGTCTGTTAGTTTAAGGATGTCTATGTGTGTGTGTGTGTGTGTGTGTGTGTGCATGCATGTCCTCCACAGTTCCAGTGTCGGAGCCATGAAAACACCAAGCGAACCAGAACAGCTCATGACGTTTTCAGCCCCTGTCCTGGCAGACTGAGGGCAGCGATAACTTTTGACTACAGGAGCCAGTCATTTCGGCAGCGACCCACAGGCTCCACAGGACACTGAGACTGTGTCACAGCAGTGAGCCTGAAGTCTCCATCTTCTAAGAAAACACAGATGCTATCTGACACTTCTATGTGACAGTTCTATGTGATTTTAGGCCTCATGAAATGTTCTCCGCCTCCCAGTCTGTCTGATGCCGACTTACAGATAGAAGATTAACTATAGAGCTTTAGAGAAACATCACCACAGATGTGAGTTTATCTCAGTGAAGTGAAGAATCCCTGTGGAGTGATCAGACAGTCACACACTGAACTGGTAACATGAGAAGACATGAGATCTTTACACCTAGTGCTTTAGTCTATAGATTTTTAATATTTAATATTATTCACAATGTACATATTTATTATTTATCACTGTTTGATTACTGTTTCCTAACTCACATTCTGATTATTAAAATGCACTTCAGCACTTGACTGGTTCAGATCATAGTCATCAGACCGGCAGTTTGTGACAATTAATCATGAAAGCTCCATGCACACCAACGTTTGCCATGGAGTACCTCAGGGGTCTGTGCTAGGACCATTATTATTTACTCTGTATACACTCCCCTTAGGTGACGTGATTAGGAAACACTCCATAAATTTCCACTTTTATGCAGATGACACACAAGTATACTTATCAATCAAACCAAACAAAACTAATCAACTAGCTAAACTTCAGGCCTATTTCAAAGATGTAAAGACCTGGATGATAAAACTGAGGTGACTGTAGTTGGCCCCAAACACTTGAGGTCGTCACTCACAGACCACATCATTTCCCTAGATGGTTTTGCCTTGGCCTCCAGCACCACAGTGAAAAACCTAGGTGTTATATTCGATTGGGACCTGTCCTTTAACTCTTATATTAAACATACTACAAAAACAGCATTCTTCCATCTGTGGAATATCTCCAAAATCAGGCACTTTGTGTCCCATAAGGATACTGAAAAACTGATCCACACTTTTGTAACTTCTAGGCTGGATTACTGCCATTCCTTACTATCAGGTTCCCCTAACACCTCACTGAAGCCCCGTCAGCTGGTACAGAATGCCGCTGCTCGTGTCCTGACGGGAACCAGAAAAAGGAACCACATACCTCCTGTACTAGCCTCTTTACACTGGCTCCCTGTAAAATACAGAATACATTTCCTTACCTTTAAAGCCCTGAATGGTCAGGCTCCCTCATACCTCAAAAAACTCATAGTACCTTATCATACAAATAGACCATTACGCTCCCAGAATCCTGACCTGCTTGTTGTTCCCAGAATTTCCAAAACCACAGTGGGTGGCAGAGCATTCAGCTATCGGGCTCCCATCCTCTGGAACCACCTTCCACTTTGGGTCCGGGGGGCTGACACACTTTCTTTATTTAAGAATAGACTTAAGGCGTTCCTATTTGACAAAGCCTGTAGTTAGGGCTGTGTCAGGGCTCAGGGTCAACTTAAACCAGCCCTTAGTTATGTTGCCATAGGTCAAGACTGCCGGGGGAACTCATTACTCATAATTGTAACAGTGGCACTGAGCACTGGCACTGACCCTCTTCTGTCTCCCACCTCCTTTCTTCCTCCCTCCCCTGTTTCCCCTCCACCACCCTGTTCTACTACTATGTGCTAAATAAATATTTCTCAAATATTTGTTACATAAACATCTGCAGCATGTATCTAACCCCTCCTCCCTCTCTGTCTGAGCTCTGGTGCCACCCAGTCTGCACTGCCTGCCACCCAACCTGGAAAACCACTTGACCTACTGATGCTAGACGACCCACCCACCCCACAGCGCCATAATCTACTGAACCACCTCCTCATCCTCTTCATCTTCGAAGTTTCTCCAGCTGACATCTGCCCCCAGACAGACACAGACATGGACTAATAACACTCTTGGACTCTTAAATGCCTTTCATGCATTCCTGGACCTTTTATTATTATGATTTTCTATTATTATATTTTTTTTTATCAGCCTTCACAAGCTGACCTGTGCATTGCTTCTCATATGTTCATCATATGTTCATTGTCTGTGCATGCAACACCTATGTCTGGGAGGGGGATCCCTCTCTCTGTGGTCCTCCCTGAGGTTTCTGCCTCTTTTTCCCCTGTTATAAGGTTTTTTTTGTGCAGTTTTTCCTCACCCTGATTGAGGGTTTAAGACAGAGGGTGTAGCAATGTGCGAGACAATTGTAAATTGTGATGTTGGGCTATAGAAATAAAGTTGAATTGAATTGAATTGAATAGTTTGATTCCTGACATGAGAATCTTTCTGTGTGGAGTTTGAATGCTCTCCCTGTATAGGTTCTCTCCGGGTACTCCGGCTTCCTCTCACCTTCAAAATTCATGAGGTTCACTGGTCACTCTAAATCACCCTAGGTGTGAATGTGAGTGTGAATGGTTGTCTGTCCTTCAGCTGGTGACTCCAGGTCGTCCAGGTTGTAGCCTGACGTTCATCTGTTGACAGCTGGGCTCCAGCAAAACCGTGACTGGACTGTGACACAACTAGTGGGAGATGATGACTGAATGAATGAAACAAGACACATGCAACCAACAGGGTCTGAAGTAAAATGACATGTTTAGTACAAAACACAAGATACATATACACAGTTTTCATAAGAATGTTACATTTTCATGACTTCATGTGTCTGTTAATGCAAAAAAATATGGATCTGATTCGAATGAAAGTCGACCAGAAGTGTCTGTTGGCGCAAGGACCAACCCATCCAGAGCTGATCTGGATTTAATTTTTAAATGGTTCCACATACACGTAAGAGCTGTGATGCACAAACCCGACCTGTACGGTAAATACTGTGATACACATTAATTCATTCACAATATATTGACATACAGTAGTAGTACCAAGAAGAGCAGGCACAGTATGCCGGTTTCTATCGTCGATTAAAATGATTAAAAAAAGTACTGAGTACCTCTAAAGTACTGGATATGAAATACACTGAGCTCAGTCTCAGCTCAGTATATTATTTGGGGCTCTGGAGGATGGAGCGTCAAAGATGTGATGAATCATACACTTGAACAAATGTCCCACAGGCTGATAGATCACCTATTTTGAGTGTGGACGTGGGACCTCTTGACATTTGTGTCGCTGTGCTTCAGCAGTTATTCGGGACACTGAATATTCAGAGAATGCACACGCAGAAGAGAGGGACATGAGCCAGGTTTTCTACAAACTCTGCCATCTTTGCAAACAATTAGAGATTGAGGTATTTGTGTTGATGCAGCAACAATGACCTGATGAATTCAGGGTTATGGGATATTTTACCTAGAAACCGAAACCGCACCGTGTGTGTGTGTCTGATGAGTGTGTGTGTGTGTGTGTATGTTACAGATACTGTACCTGTTTGAGTGTTATGTGTGGTATATACAGTATGTGTGTGTGTGGGGGGGTGTATATTGTTGTTGTTTACACCTACTGCTTGTATGTGTGTATGTTTAATAAATTGCATGTGTGTATGTGTGGGTATGTTTAATGAGCTGTGTGTGTGTGTGTGTGTGTGTGTGTGTGTGTGTGTGTGTGTGTGTGTGTGTGTGTGTGTGTGTGTGTGTGTGTGTGTGTGTGTGTGTGTGTGTGTGTGTGTTCATTGAACCTATGAAGGAGTCAAACGTAACGTGGAGATCCTCATGACTGTCTGCTTGCTTTGTCCCACACTCACTCGATTGTTTTGGCCTTAGACTCCCACAGCCGTT
>CAAKHB010005824.1:16172-32191 GCA_901007665.1 Aeoliscus strigatus | reverse complement strand
GTAGGTCCAGGTAGCTTCCTTATTTCTGTCAAATGTGGGGAGGAGCCAGGTGGGGGGTTACTTGAGGGAAGTAGTAAAATCAGCTGTTTTACCGGCGGAATGTATGAATAAACTTGGGGGTGGGGGGGCTCCTGCTTTTTGCTGACCGCTAGCTCATTTGCTCACTTGCTTGCACTGTGTTTTAAAGGTTTTTTGTGGGATTCACTGTTTGGATTTTATACTTAATAAATGAAAGTAAACAGCAGACATTGGAGCCTGTAGTTTTTATAGTTTAGTCCAAATGGAAACGCGTCCGTCAAACACCCTTTGTCCCCGTGCTCAGCCACCTGACGACTCGTGGGTTTTCATAGTCTCCTAATACAGACGATCAACTTGGTATATTGATATGAATGAATTGAATTTCAACACTAAAGTTGACGCTTTAGTGTTTTTAAGTTTGTTCTTTTAAATGGGAAAAAACAATGTGATTTTGAGGGATTCACTGATGTTGTAGGTTCATTGAGGAATTAATGAACAACGTACACATTTACACAGTCTGAGATGTGTTGTCAGCTGCTTTGTCGTCTTCTGTCATCTTCCACAGTGTTTGTCTTTTCTACAATCTCTGACTTCTTCTCCTCCTACTTTTCCAGCATTAACCTCTGCGGCTGGCGTGAGGCGCTCTGTCTCCTGATTGTGATTGGTCTGCTGCCTAGAACACACCTCTTATACGTGCACGTTCACGAGTCTTGATGAGACAAAGCTGGATTGAATTAGCGAGTTGATATCCAGCTTCTTGGTACTGATGATCCTGATCCATGGTGTCGCTAAGTCATTAGTCATTAGTAAGTTATTAATCGAGCGTCGTGGTCCAGGCTCCTGGTTTCACACGGAGACCAGAAATTCTCCAATAACACCAGAAACAGTCTGAATACTCACTACATATAGCAACAAAGACAAAAATATTCTGTGTAGGTTTCATTTTCAGTGCAGGTTTCGCGGTCAGTGAGTGATATGTGTCAGTCGACTTGTTTGCGGGAACCACGACTCAGGCTCGCTCACAGCAGCTCCGTGTCCACTCACTTGTCAGTGATTCAGCGCAGTTCGCTCTTTGGAATGATTGTTCGTAAATGAAGTTGTTCGTAAACGGGACGACACTATTGTCCTGGCCTGTGTCGGGGAGTTCCTCTTACTTATTTGATTCCATGTCTGGGCCACTGGAGTAAAATTTTAAGTACCTCTCCCCTTGGTGGGGGTCAAAGTAACTTTGGGGAGTCTCAGTGAAATGACTTGACAGTGAATTTAAAAAATGTTTCATGAAAAAACACAAGTTACTTACAGTTGTGTAACACAGCTAGAAACACAGGTATATGTTTGCTGTACTGTGTTTGCTCAGTGGAAACTGATGCCGCTCGTCGAAATCATAGTAGTAGAAATCATAGTAAGGTGTGTGCGAGATGTCTGGACAACACACGTTAACAAGAACCACCGAGATCGTATGCTGAGGTGGCAGCACACCCACTTCCAGTGTGACTCTGGTGTACTTCACCTTAACCCAAACTTAACCCAGCCTTAACCTCAAACTAACCTTAACCCAAACTTAACCCAGCCTTAACCTCAAACTAACCTTAACCCAAACTTAACCCAGCCTTAACCTCAAACTAACCTTAACCCAAACTTAACCCAGCCTTAACCTCAAACTAACCTTAACCCAAAAGGATGAATTCCATTTACTATAATCAGTAATCAGAGTAAAGACTCGACTCACCTTCACACACATTAGCGTCCATCACCCACAGCTTACCCACTGACACACAAACACCTGTGTCACAGGTAGGGGGCGCTGTGTTTGGAACCACTGTGTCGTATTTCACAGCTGGAACATCGGAGGGAATGGCTGTTTGAGTTGGAGGACATGTAGGTCTTTCTTGGCGATCCCCTCTTACTATGTGTTCACCTCCCCTGTCCTCCTCCTGTCTGCCTCCCTCTTCCCTTATGTCCTCCTCCCCTGATCTATCTAAAGACTCCTTGTATGGACTTGGCAACCCGCTCTTATTGATCACAACACTAAATTTGCCTCCTGCACACCCACCATTGGCTATTTCCACCCCAAACAAATGATGGTATCTGCCTGGTTTCATTGGGGATTAGCAGCGTGTGCTGTGTTTGTGACGATCCCGTAGGTGCTGTGGATGGAGGAGGCTGCCGGCAGTGGGAGGCTTGAAGTACACGACAACGAGAACACTGGTAGGAGGGATTCTATTATCCGTGCAGTCAGATCTTCTGCAGTTTGGCCCAGTGGAGATAACGCTGTGAGTGGGCCGGACCAGCAAAGATGGGGGGGGGGGTGTAGACGGGATAACTTTGTAGGTGTGATGACAGAGACTGCACATGTCAGTAAGCAGGAGAAGCAGAGCTGTATAAAAACGAGTGATAGACCTTCACCCACTGCACGCTATGGGACAGAGCGACGACCAATCAGAAGAGAGAACACTGTGACGTCATCAGAGAAACAAGTCCCTTTCAGAGTTTGTTTTGTAATGGAAACGACCTACTCCTCCTCAGCAGCAGCCATCTTTGTCATCATGTTAAGCCCCACCCACAGACTGTCCATGGCTCTGAGCCCGCCTACATCAGACAGACCCATGGGACTGGTTCTGGTTCTGTTCACTTCATGATCCAAGTGTCCAGTCACAGTGGAAATCAGGTGAAACAACATAGGTTAAGTGAGCTGCAGCTCGTGTTGTCTTCCAGGAAATCAAACATCAGACAAATCGGTGGATTTCTTGAATCTTACCGTCCTATCTGTGATCGGCTGCTTCTGTCTAATCCTGAGCTGCACCTGTGTGTGCTCACAGACTAGAACAAAAACTATCTTCTCCTCGTCTGTCTCCAAGATTGATGACAAACATGTTTTGTACACTCCTCTACTGCACAATCTCGTATGGCGCCACACATCTCTGCTCCTGCGGTGGGTCTCCGGTGCGTTCCGTCTCTCTTGTTTATCACTTTTCCATTTTTAACCCGCAGGCTTGCTGGAGCAGTAAATCAGAGCTGCACGTACCTTGTCATTCTGCGATTACCTGCTGCAAAATAAAGTGACCGTGTGCCGGGCTGGGAAAATAGACACACACACACACACACACACACACACACACACACTGTGTGTGTCTGTTCTTTACGAGCATGAATGATGACAGCAGACAGAATCAATGCAGTAACTGAGGGTCCGTGTGTGCGTAAGAGCAGCTTTGTTCCACACTCACATGAAACTGCTGTGTAATTGATGACAAGTGTGTGTTTTGCCTTCAGAGTGTGTGCGACCACCCACCTGTGCTGATACTCATCTCAGCCTAAGCCCAGCTCTCAAGCTGCGATCATATCAGATGAACCTCGGTGTGTAATCCGTCAGCCAGGGACTGAGGCTGAAACCGGCGCGGCTCGTAAGGCCGAGAACCGCAGAACACCGAGGAAACGGAACCTAATTACATTTTTATCTGTGACACGGCTGAGATGAATGGGTTGTGTTTGGGTGGAATTATCTGGATGATGATTTTCCTTTTTCTGTTACGATGGCGGTGATGAACACCAACGTTAAAGTCTCCAGATGCCTTTCTGTTTTATGACCAACGGACTCAATTTATTTATTCCTAATATTACTGCATTCAACACAGGACCCGTTTTACTTCTACAACATGTTTCGTAGTTTTTTGGTGTGTTTGTCTACTTTCATCTTGACACACATCACGTTACACCTGTTTAATATTAACACGCCGTGTCCGGAGCAACTGTCCAATCCATCATCACTGCACGTTTTAATCATGAACCACTGGTGTAATGTACACACACACACCCTCCGTTCCAGTAGTGGTCAAAAATGCCCTCCTTCACTTTCCTCTCAGCACCCTGCCGCCATTTCAAGAGTAGTTCCATTTCTCTGAGAAGCTGAAGTGGACCAACGGAACCTTGGGGGGGGGGGCACAATGCATTGCAGTTTTGCAGAGCAGTACTCCATTGAGCGAGGTGTGTTTTCACACTGTTTAATGATGTACGACCAGTGAGAAGTGCTGATGACCTGTTTGTCCACAGAGGGCGCTGTCGCCCTATTGACAGTTGTTTGAGGTTCAGGATAGTTTCAGCTTGATGAGATCGAGGTCCGGTGGGTTCCGTTTATCACTTCTACTCCTGTCCAAAGTCCAAAGTCTTTTATTTTGGGGGGTGTAAATTATCAGAGCACAGGGCTGTGGGGCTTTGACAAATTCACATTTCGACGGAAACCAGAAAAAGAACACTATCAAATATGGTGGACGCTGTCGAATCCGATGATAGAAGAGTGGTCCATTGTCCACCAACAAGGTCCAGTCTCATATTTTGTTATCACGCCCCCTCCTCCCTCCTCCCTCTGGAGGTTTTGTTGTCCCCTCTTGTCTCGAGGGAGGAACCTTCTCCTCCGTCTGTCAGTGGAACAAGACATTGACAACAATCGGTCTCTGGAGCTGCTCCTGCTGATGTCAGACTTTCATATCTACCAGTTGGACTTGTTGCCATCCTAGAACTTTGTTATTTGTGGTCTTCAGGGGATAAAAACAGAACTCGGCATGATGATTTCTAATTCTTCTTAAAGTTACGTGTTCAATGTCTCACGACCTGCTGCACTCCAGGGTGACTACTGACTCGTGCAGGTGTGGACGCGGAGTCACAGATGGTCACAGATGTCGTTGTAGCGTTGACATAGTCGTCCGTCCCGCCCCCCCCGCCCCACGTCCTGCTTCGGAACCCTTCCCCGTCCTCCTCATCCTCTGATGTGTCTCTGCTGATTCGGCTGTCTCCTTGTCACCGTCATCACTGCTTTTCGTTTCTCGGCATGCGGAGAAAAGGCCGTGAGTTTGCACTCAGTTGCATCATGGCAGCTCAGCGTATCTCACCCAGCTTGCGTGGTGGAAAAGAAGTGTGTGCGTGCGCTGCGCAGAGGGTTGTGTGTGAGTGTGTGAGTGTGTCGTGAGTCTGCGTAGGTGACATCGTCTTCCTCATTAGAAGACGTAGTCGTGCTGATAGAGAGAGAGGACTTGAACAAGAGAGGTGGACTTCAAGACGTGTGTGTGTGTGTGTGTGTGTGTCACTTCAGATTTAAACGGCGGCTTCACGCCGCAGTGAGCTAACGGACAAACAATCCATCCTTATTTACCTGCTCAATGCCGATCTGCTGGATGGAGGAACTGGATTGTCACATCCACAGCTCAGTGGTTTCACTTTGAAGGACAAAGTCTGTTTGTCAGATGTCCTCTGTCCCTGATGTCCTCCCTCTCCCGTCCCCACCCCAACATGTCCTGTCCATCCCTGTGCTGAAGAAGCAAAGAACCTAACACTGATCACAGGTTATCGATAGATGATCACCAACTATAACACAGTGAGCAGGAAGAACGTTCTGGGTTTATGTGGGAACCGTATCCATGGTGCAGCAGTCATTCCTTCAAAGTAGAAAATGTCTCATTAAGCCAAGAATTTAATTCTCAGCTGGAGCTCATTGTAGCTTCTGACAGGAAACCAGGCTCAAAGGTCAAGTCAAAGGTCTGCAAGTCGTACCGCTCCTCAGAAAATAGTTCCTGACACTTCTTCATGATCTGCACACAACACGTGATCGTCTAGAAGATTCTGATGCTTCATGGTACAGAACGTAGCTACTGTTACTGTTAGCAAATGACTATGAACTATTTCATAATACTTAATAGTATTATTAAAGTTATTCATTACCCATTAATGTATTATTCATAATACTTAGCATGCTCAGGTTAGCATGTGTACATGTACCATGAATTTGTGTTGGTGCAAACAGTCAACAAGTACTACAATTATTAAGAGAATAAAAAACTCTTTGAGATACTAAGAACGGCACGGTTAAAAACATACAACAGAATAATATTATAACACAATTATATATATAACACAGTAAATATGACAAGTCCTACTTTGGTGATTCTTCTACGTTGTAAGGAGGAATATTTAAAAAAAAAACAAGACAAACACAAGCTTGATGGGACTTCTCAGTCTGATGTCCCTGTTCCCGTAAGGTTTGGAGCAGGAGGAGTGATCGAGTGTTGAGGAAGGAAACGGAACCGAACAGGAGGAGAAAGAGAAGAGAGTGAAAGGCAGGAGGACGAGTAGATGAACAGATGACAGATCAGAGTGCAGCTTCCCTGAAACGCCTCAGTTGACCCCTGACAACCCTCTTACCACACCCTCATTACCTTCCCAAAACACCTGCAATCTGCTGACGCTCACACACACACACACACACACACATCGCCCTCTGCACCACCCTGTAAATGTGGCAGGATGAATGGTCTCAGTGCCGTCGGGGGGAGTGAGCTGGATTGCAGCTCAGTAAATAACCAGTGGTGGAGAAATATTGACATCCATAAGAGCTGTGTCAGGTGGTGTGTGTGTGTCACACAGACGCAGACTGGGAGCGCTGGGAGCGCTGGGAGCTGGGACGTGCTGGGAACGGTGTTCATCATACTTCAGTTTCTCTCCTCTCACCTGAGGTCATCTTACCTGTTTGTCTATGTAACTAGTGACAATCACACGTCCCTTCCTCTGTTTCTAATGTCACGGTAGTGAAAGAAATGTCACTAAGTCATTTGACTCCTTTTCTAAAGGTTGAATGAATGTTTCGTTATGTCTCATGTGTGAACGTCCAGCAGCATCAACACTGTCAAACTGTTTTAAAACCACTCAACACATCGATTCACATCATTCATCCGACGAAGAAACATGATGCGGCCGCTCAGTCCAGCGACGACTTGGCGTACAAGCACAGAGTACAACTACAGAACTGCTGCTGCCGTGCACATGCATCAGTAGATTTTTAAAGTTAGAAATGACATTGTTTGTTTGTCGGTGAGAGAGCAGCCTGAGGTGGACGGGACAAACGGGGCCGGAGCATGTGAACGATGCTTAACACCAATTAGCTGCAACAAGCTGACGCTTAATGAACAAGGACCAGAGCAGATAGCATTCAGCAGGTTGTCTCTTAGCTCCAGAGCAGCCGTGTGTGTGCGTGCACGTGCACGTGCGTGTGTGCTCAGCGCCAGCATCTGTTCAGCGTGATGACTGGAGGTTTACGTGGGCGGCAGCTTCTTCACCTTCATGTTTGCTTGTTACCACGTGTTCTGGTTGTTACCGGGGTGCTGTTGCCCAGGTCGTTGACCTCAGTGATGAAAACACACACACACACACACACACACACACACACACACACCTGTGTACACACACAGTGGTCAGAGTGAGGAGATGTAAGGACAGTCGGTCGTCCCTGCAGCGTCCATCCCGATCTGACTCAACATGAACGATTCGTCGAATCAAACAAACGAGCTAACGAGCGTCTCTGTGTTTCTCTCCAGGTTCCCAGCTGAAGACAGACGTCCGACGTCAGCATCTCCTTGTAAGTGAGCATCACGTTTTCTCAGCTCTTCTCCAGCTCTCCCACGTTTGCTCTGTCACGATGGGATGAACCCGGCCGTTGCACTTGTTTTCAAATGTCTGCTTTGGGAATGAAACACATCTGTTTGTAAAAGGAGACGCAGCTCCAACCTGAAGCCGAGTGACACACGTGCAGTCGACAGATGGAAACGGTTGAATGTGACTTGACTCAACTCTTCTTTCTTTGCGTTTCCGTCAGCGACAGAAGCTGGTACCTGCTTCTCTTCTTGGTTCTAGGTCTGTCGATGTTCCGTCCAGGTCAGTCACAGAGCGTCAACACAAGACTCGTGACTGATGTGTTAAAACCACACTGTGGTCCGTCAGTGAAGTCCAGTGAATCTGCCTACATTCCGTATCGCCCCACCCCCGACCTCTAACCTTTGACCCCAATTCTCCCAAAGTCTCCTAACAACAAGAGCAGTGTTCCAATGCTGTGTTCGTCCATCAGAACCGACGGATCCTGTTTGGTTTGAAGCCATGAGTGTTTATATTTCTGAGTCTGTCTCTGCTTCATTTTTTTCCGGTTCTCAGTGCTTTTCCAAATTTATTCCAAGTGTCAGCCACTGAAAGTGAACAGATCCTGTTGCTGCAGTAATTCACATATTAGCTTTGCTCTGCTAACACAGAATTACCGTTCTGAGATCAGTTATTCTGTGTTTTCTTTGTTTACTTCAGGTGTCACTGACTCAAAGGGATCGGATCTTGTTACCGTAGTAACTCTGACGAGATCGGTGTAATGTAATCCGCTCACTTTGTTCATCATAAATCACATTTTGGATGGTTCTATGTGCTTGTCAAACAAGGAAGTAACGCCCAAGTTCCATCTCTTCTTCTCTGTTTGTGGGGAATTTCAGCACCACCTATTGGTCTGGAGGATGAACTACAGTCTGTTGATGAGGTTTTCGCAGATGCATGTGGATGAAAATTTCCTTGATACAGAGCCAGGGAAAGTGGAGGGAAATGCATCATTTTCGTACATGTGGACATGGCCTATGAGGGAAAATTTCAGCTCTTCAGCTGTGAGAAAGTCTCCTTTTATTGACTTAAACTGATGGTAACAATTCTTTTTCCAGAAGTCTACTGCGGTGTAAAACTTTGCGGTGTTGGAAGCAGCTCAGCAGCTTGAGACCGTGAAGTCTCAGACAGAGTGTACTTACAGTACGAGCTGCAGGGTGGAAACAAGGTGAGGAGGGAAGATGCTGATGTTGCTGCTGTCAGGTGGAGCAGTGAAATGTTTGCTGAGCTCTGGAATCAATAACAATCTACCATCGACCATTTCACGGAGGAAGGATGTACGTTTCTCTGCTGGAAGCAGGAACATCTCCGTTATAATTCTGCATGAAAACCAGTAGGCTCCACGGTTTCACATTCATTTTTCAGCAGCCGACATGTTTCTGTGTGCGACTCACCTGGGAGGACGAGCCGTCGCCTCTTGAATGAGACTGAATTCTATGGAACGCAGCCTTGGGTCACAAAGCACCCGTGAAGTGAATCCTCTTCTTTTCAGGTCTTTGACTCGGCATCGTGGTTGGAAGGTTTTTGTAGTTACGTGGTTTGTCCTCTTTACCTCGTGGACATAATTGACTTCCAGCAGTTTGATAAGAGATGTCAGAAGCGAGCTGCTCTCATCACATCACATGTTCCTGGTTTGTAAGATCAGATGTGACGCAAGATAAATGCCCGTGCAAGGGTTGTTGCATCAGTCCGAGGCCTCGGAGACGGGAGAAACCGGTGAAGACAAAAAGCGATAAAACACCCAGACGAGAAGTCGTTGGAGTTGTGTGCAGGTCGTGAGGGGGCAGCTGGCGTGTGATGCAACCCGCTGCAAAGTGCCGTTTTTTTTCTGAACCTGGTTAAATGACAGAATAATAACAGACACACACACACACACACACACACACACACACACACACACACTGCTGGAAAGACAATTTAATGTGAATGAACAATTACTTCAGCAAAGTGAATTGACATGCACATTCTCTCGTTAGCATTAGCGTGTAGCGTGCTGTTCAGGTTCCAGAGGGGGGTGGGCGGAGTCAGAAACATTCAGCTCACTGGTGTGTTGTGTTTGTGACTGGATCCTCAGTGAGAGATGTCTTTTCACATTTGGACTGATCATCTCCTGCTCGCGTCAGTTGTTTCTCTGCTTCACAACTAACAAACCTAAAAAGGATTAGCACACTTCAAACCAGGTGTAGACACTGTTCTTGTTTGTTACTGTGGATCTGATATGGATTTCCGGGATTTCTGCTTTGCTGACATGGTGTTAAAGGAATCGCTCAGTGTTTCCTGCGTGGTGGTTTTCAGCTTCCATTCAGTTCTTTTGGTGTCCAGTGTTGTTCTCTGATGACTGCGTCCACATGGAGACGCATCCATCATGAATCAGCATTTTGGAGCCAATTCGATCGTTTGTGAAATCAGGTCCCAGAGTGAACAAATGTGAAGACGTTTGCGTTTTTCCAACCCATAAGCATCTTTCCTGAAGTGATGATGTCATAGCCCCCCCTCTCCCTGAACCTGCTAACTCCTTGACAACAACAATAGCAGATCCCAGCGTTGCTTCTCCATGTCAGTACCCAATTGTCCTCGTTCTGCGCATGCGCCAGTATCATAGTGCACATGTGCTATTTTTGGCGCATGCGCAGAAAAATGATTTGGACCCAGCATTTGAAACCTGATCCGTATGTGAGCGTGGAGCGCTAAAGACTTTCACAACAATCTGAACCTTTACGACACAGAACGGTCGACACTCAACACACAGTATCAGTAGAAGCCTCGTGTGCCTCATGTGTTCCTCTCTGTTTCTGGGGTGTTTCTGTGGCAGTGGTACAGCACCTCTCACAGGCCTGGAGGTGTACAGCGTACTACTACAATCTGGTTTGTGTGGACGCACACATTTCTGGAGACAAATGTTTTTAAAACAATTCTCCGTGTGGACGTGACCCGACCTCCTCGTTTGAGGAAGTCTTACAGATGTTTTCAAGGCAAAGATGAAAAAGCTGAGTCACCTGATTCGATGAAGCGGTGCAGTCCCAGACACACACACACACACACACACACACACACATTCAATCCAGTTGAATGATCACTGGCATGATTTCTATTCCTGTTGGATTAATTTATCTGGGCGTTTGTGCCGACCCCGACATGAGGCCACCCTGGGCAGCTGCCCATGTTGCTGAGAGATAAATCTGAGCCATTGAACACACAGGACAGGAGACTGATCAGCCTAAAGGTCTCACATCAGTGGAGACGTCTGGAAGCTGTTTTACACCGATTCAAGGTTCTTCAGGTCAAGACGACGTGTGATGTGTCTTCACCGTCAAGCAGCACTTGCAGTCTGTTTTCAATCAGCCTGCTATCGCTGATCCATTTCTTCTTGTGCCGCTTTAAAGGAAATCACATTCTATTTCTTCTACTCCTGTCGTTACCTGACACACACACACACACACACACACACACACTCGTTCAGTGATATGATCCGGACTATACGTCTCTGGATGTCAGCACCCACCCAAGGTCAGTGTGTCGCCCCTGATGGAGACGATCCGTCTTTCTGACGTCATTCAGGACAGAGAAGACACTATCTGATGTCCTCGTTTCCTTCAAAAGTCATCACTTTAATGGAACCCGTCCGTTCTCTGGAGGGGCTTCTTTACAAATTCTTTTCATTTTTATGCTCGATTGACAGTTCCATGATTCATATTCAAGAAGGGGAGTGGGGAGTTGAGATATTTCTTTCTGAGTTGGTGAGAACTTGTTGCTTTTGGCTCTTTGACTTTGTCTCCCCACTGTTCTCATGGAGAACGAAGTGTCTGCTACCAAACTGAGTCAAGTTGATTCAGTTCACTCATTCAGCAGCTTTGGATGGAAGAACAACGGCCAAACAAATGAGAGAGAGAAGGTTTGTTACGTCTAAGCAAACATCTCCATTTCTCCCCATATTTCCTTTTTTCCCTGTCAACACCACAGCGGCGCCTTCAGTTCACTTTCTTATCTTTTCTTTGTGTACCTGCTTTTATTCTTCTATTTTCTCTGTTCTTTCTTCAGCCTTGCTCATTTTGTGTGTTTGCCTGCAGGGAGTAAATGACACGAGGATCCAGAGTGCAGAGGGAACACGCCGCTGCTTCCTGCTACACAGTCACAACCTCTTCTTGGACTCTTCATAACTTTGGTTTCCTAGCAAATAAAAAAGTCATCTTACACTTCACGGTGAAATCAGTGGCTCTAAAACACTCCGTCAGACTCGTACATGAGTCCATCATAGAGAACCAAGTATCTACATCCTCTTCCAGCAGTTGTACCTTGACTGTTTATTGACTTATTATCGTCTGATTGTATCCACGGTCAAACGTGCAGGAGTCCGGCAACTGGCTGATTTCTTGCCCTGTATGGATTCATCATGTTTCAGACTCCGTGGCGTTACCTCACACTGATTCTCATCATCTCATTAAAATCCAAATTATTTCCATACCACTCATTTCCTGAACAAGTTTGGTTCTGATGGTTGTTTCTCATCACGATCACCTGGGTTGTCGTTACTCAGTCTGACACATCTCACACTCAGTCTGCTGCCGTCTGTTCACCTGTCCTCACCCTGACTGAGGGTCTAAAGGACTGTAAAGTCCAAATGTCACCACGTGACGAGAAGGAGCTTTGTCATGTGTGGAGGACACGACAACAGACCAGTGCTTGAGAAAAACACCTGGAGGAATTTGTGGAATGCAGCTCGTCATTTAGAAAGGAGTTTGTGGATCGGCGAGCTCTACTCCCTGGTGTCGATAATGATGACTGTCCAATGTCCAAAATCTTAGAAATCTTCCATCTTTTAATAGCGGACATTACGTTGAAGTTGGTTTCATGTTGGTGTTGTAGCAATAACCCAGTTGTTGTTCATGGGCAGCACAGGGGATCTTTTAGATTCAATGGATCATGTCTCATGTCACAAAGGAAACCGGCAACAACGAGTTTTAAGATATGTATTTATTGACTAAATACTAATAACACACATATGATACTAAAATGTCAAAACACAAGACAAACAAAGAACAGACACAGAAC
Source organism: Aeoliscus strigatus (assembly GCA_901007665.1). Lineage (NCBI taxonomy): Eukaryota > Metazoa > Chordata > Actinopteri > Syngnathiformes > Centriscidae > Aeoliscus > Aeoliscus strigatus. Next base: position 19,669 of record CAAKHB010005824.1, on the reverse strand, counting down.
GTAAAAGAAGACAAAAGGTAAACTCGGGGTGATGGTGACAGGAGAAAGTTATCGATCAGTTATTAATCCCTTAATAACTGAACTAATGACTAACCTATCGTATGTGAGAATCGCTGCTGATGAGCAGTGTGTGTGTGTGTGTGTGTGTGTGTGTGTGTGTGTGTGTGTGTGTGTTACTGGACTTTTGACATCAACTCTTCTGAGCAGCTCAGAGATGTAACAGCCTACTTGACTTCAGGAGCTGAGGCTGGGACCCAGTGATGCTGGATTCTGCATGCGACGTCTCCAAAGTGGGTTGTCCTTGAACGGCGTCGTGTTCTCCAGATGTTTGGTCCTGACGATGGCGCTTCCTGATCAGCGACTTAGTGCAACTCGCCAGTGGTGATTGTCTGATGGTGCTGGAGGCTTCAGATGCAGTTTGGGTCAAAAGTTCTGGTAACGACCTGACAAAAAGGATTCCTGGTTTGTGGAGAGGATTGAAACGTTGGCTAGGCGTTTGTGATCCTCTAAAACAAGAATCTAAAACCCGTAAAAATGAAAAGAAGAAAAATAGGATTTGTTACAACAAAGCGGTTTGCTAGTTGTAGTCTCCAAAATAAAAGTGTAAAAACTTGGTTTATCTAATACTCTAAAACACTAATACTAAAGCTTAAGAGGCACAACTTGGTTACGAAGAAAGAAAGCGAAGGCTAATCTGAACGAACGAGCGGCACAAACTTGAAGAATTCTGTAGGAGCGAGAGTACAGAACTCTGGTAGAAGAAAAAGGAGTGCTCAAAGAAAAATGACTGCTCTGAAAGTGGTCTGCTCTGCTCAGCTCTGCTCGTAGGACAAAGGGTGTGGTGCCCTTTTATCATGAGAAGAGGTGGTTTCAGATAACTCATCACTATGCATGAATTGGTCAAGTTAATGTCCAATCACACCTCAAGTAACAAGTTAGAGGAGGAGATACTAGTTGTAATTTACGACTGGCGGGCTCGGTGCCTGTACCAGCCCCCAGGAGACACATATCTGTGAGATGAATCTTTTGTGTTAACGTTCTCCAAACACCATGACCCAATGTGTGAACTCTTGTTAACTACTGGCACAGAATGTATCATGCATCATTACTTATCTAACGATAAGGAAGAATCAGGATCTGTAAGAAGATAACATATGAAATGGTTCAAGGATACTAGAATGAACATTCTAGAAGAAAGAACATCGAGAACAGACGTATTGGCATTATACATTTCACGCTGGTGAAGTCTGTGGCAACGCATTGGAGTACGTCATCAGAAAAGGGGACATTGTTGAACAGCACACATCAAAACGTCCATGATTCTAATATCAACCTCAGGTAAATTGGTAGTAAACAAGTAATGTTCTTACGTATGAATAAAAAAACATTACCATGAGACACACAATATGTTTAATACATTTGTTAGGTTACAAATGAAACAAAGGGATCTCAGTCCTGCTCAGGAATGCAGGAAAAGGTCTGGAGTTCAGTTTGGCCCCCAAAGAAGAGAGTGGGGGAGTTTGAGGTTTGGGTCTTTGGAGTCATAAACTGTGGAAGGGAGGAAGATTCTTCTTCCTGCAAGGTGTTTGTCTAATGTCAGCAGTGACATCTTTATGGTTCGATGCCCAGAGAGAACTTAGAGGAAGGAGGCCCATTCAAGATGGCTCTTGGTGCCATCTTGATAAGGAGGTTCTGTGTTGAGGAGAAGTCAGCAGGGGTCATGCTGGTGTGACTACAGATGGGCTGATTCATGAGTGGTGTGAAAGGAATGTGGAGGAATGATACCAAGCAGGGTGTCTGGCACAGAATAAATGCATATATAGCATCATTGGCCTTTGAATAATATTTACATATCCTTATGATTGATTAGGCATCAGGCCTACGCCATTTCAGTGATGCTGATACAGTTTCATTTGGCTGCTATAATGGTAAATAATGCAGTTTCAAGTTGATAGTTGTGTTTATCTTTAACTTTCGAAATTCACGTTTCATCTAAAAACTAAGTACAATATAAATGTTTACCATTCATTAGACTTTTTGAGGTACAGAGAAGAAAATCAAATGGTGGAAATTGAAGAAAGAGGAATGTTGTGAAGAATTCAGGAAGGAGGTTCGGGCAGTGCTGGGCCGTGTTGAGGAATTCCCAGATGATTGGGAGGCTACGGCAACAGTGATTAGGGAGTCAGGTAGGAAGGTGTTAGCTGTGGCCTCAGGACAGAGAAAGGAGGACAAGGAAACCTGGTGGTGGAATGTTGAGGTTCAGGAGAGTGTACAGAGAAAGAAATTAGCGAAGAAGAGATGGGACAGTGAGAGAACAGAAGAGATTGTCACATTTGATCTCAGCCAATTGATGAAAACATTTATAGTGACTTGACACACATGACATGCACTGTCTATTATTGTGTCTATGGCTGAACACAATCTCATTTATAATAGTGCTGGGCGTATCGATCTAAATATCGATAGTATCGATTCCAAAGTGAGTATTGGTATCGGATCGATACTAGTGTGATAGCATCGATACTGCAGTTTTTCTTCTGTAGTCCAGCACTTTCCTATATTTTCCTCAGACCGCCGCTTCTCTGTGCAAAAAGCGCCCCCCCCTGCTGCTTAGCCCCTCCCCCTCTCTGGCTGCTCGGTGTCCAGATGCTGCGAACAGTGTCGACCACTGATATGTGGACATCAAGAGCCACAGAGGGGTATTTAACTGTCACTGGCCATGTCATTGATGACAACCAGGAAATGCTAACATATGTGCTGACAACATTTGCTCTGAACTGAAACCTATCACATGACTGGGGCATGATTGCACATGTGACTTTTTTCAAGTGTGGTATTGGAATGATTATTTGTTTTTATACAGTTAAATTAGTTTCTACTGTTGTGGTTATTTAATAAAAAGCATTGTTATTGCATAAAATCTTTGTGCTGTTTAACCATAATCCTAATCAAATAACTCAAGGCAAATTATGAAATGATCATGACTTTTCAAGTAAAAAGTATCGGCGATACTAGCCCTGTATTTACTTGGTATCCGATTGATACCAAAATTTCCAGTATTGCCGAGACCTAATTTATACTCAGCAGCTGAACCCAGTATGGTGCTTGTTGAGTTCAAATGATCTTAATTATATATACACACACACTCCAGTGAACAAGATTGTGTTGAACAGATCGAGTACACCTTCAAAATGCTTCACTCATGACAAGCATTAACAAAAAGACAGAATCCGGTTTGACACGAAAAACACCATGGACCATACGCAGAGTGGTAGTTCGAACACTCGTAATCCAGACGTTCACTACCGGGTTTTACTCGTATAGGACACGTGCTAATTACAGCGTCGCTTTGAATGGAACCGCTCTCTAGTCGAGGTGTGTGTGGCTCTTAAAAGAGCCGTTGTGTTGTGTGGGTCCCGGGTGACCTTTAACCTCCGAAGCCGTACAGGGTTCTTCCCTGTCTCTTCAGGGCGTAGACCACGTCCATGGCGGTGACG
>CAAKHB010005824.1:0-16152 GCA_901007665.1 Aeoliscus strigatus | reverse complement strand
GTAGGACAAAGGGTGTGTTGCCCTTTTATCATGGGCAGAGGTGGTTTCGTATAACTCACCACTATGCATGAATTGGTCAAGTTAATGTCCAATCACACCTCAAGTAACAAGTTAGAGGAGGAGATACTAGTAGTAATTTACGACTGGCGGAATGAACATTCTAGAAGAAAGAACAATGAGAAAAGACATATTGGCATTACATATTTCACACTGGTGAAGTCTGTAGAAAGGCATCAGAGTACGTCATCAGAAAATGGGACATTGTTGAACAGCAAACATCAAAACGTCCATGATTCTAGTATCAACCTCAGGTAAACTGGTAGTAAACAAGTAATGTTCTTATATACGAGTATGTAACAATACCATGAGACACATAATATGTTTAATACATTTGTTAGGTTACAAATTAAACAAAGGGATCTCAGAGTCTCAGTCCTGCTCAGGAATGTATGAAAAGGTCTGGAGTTCAGTTTGGCCCCCAAAGAAGAGAGTGGGGGAGTTTGAGGTTTGGGTCTTTGGAGTCATAAACTGTGGAAGGGAGGAAGATTCTTCTCCCGGCAAGGTGTTTGTCTAATGTCAGCAGGGACATCTTTATGGTTTGATGCCCAGAGTGAACGTTCAAGATGTCTCTTGGTGCCATCTTGATAAGGAGGTTCTGTGTTGAGAAGTCAGCAGGCGTCATGCTGGTGTGACCTCAGATGGGCTGATTCTTCTCTGCTTCACCACATGTGATGATGTGTTGCATGAAGTTAATGTCGTCCGTGCAGTATTTCTGATCTCTCTTGAGCTTTTGTCACAGGCAATCCAAACATTGAACAGCATGTGACATGTTATTGGGTAAGTTTGGCTTGTTTAAAGGGTAAGGGCATTTGTCTGTGAAGGTTCTCAGTCATCCAGGTCATGGTATCTTGCTGGGTTAAATCGTGGGCAACTGGACTTCTGGTTAACTTGAAGATGTTTCGCCACTCATGCGAGAAGCTTCTTCAGTTCTGAACAGTAGTAGCAGGACTCCCCACTAGTCTGTTCAGAACTGAAGAAGCTTCTCGGATGAGTGGCGAAACATCTTCAAGTAAACCAGAAGTCCAGTTGCCTACGATTTAACCCAGCAAGGTAAGGGCATTCCATAATGATGCTATCCCCTACTCATTCACTGGTGAGTAGGGGATAGGGAGTGATTTCAGACAGCCTAGCAGTCAGTCACACAGGTAGCTTTGCACATTGTAATTTGGACTGCTGGCCCCTGAACAGAGTCAAATTGTCAATTAAGCCCACATTGCATGCTTTGCAGGCTGAGTGGAGAATGGAGGGAGAGGAGTCTGCTGAAAACCTGAGGAGGAGAGAAGAGAGCAGCCTGCCGATGAAGACTGATTTACCACAGGTGTTGAGATACTGGAAAAGTTTGTTGAACTGGGCTTTGGTGACTCCTAACAGCAGATTGCATCCACACACCCAATGGGGATGATGGTTGTGTGGACAGACAGATATATACCCGTCTTGCCAAAGATCATCCCTATTGGGTGACCAAACACAAGTAATGGGAGTGTCAAAACATGATTGACACTCAATGTCCCAACCTTAAGCTTTTCAGCTTGGTCACACAGATGGTTTATTGCACAAACAGGAAAAAACAGAGCCAGCTGGAGACAGGTTTTAACTGAGAGCCTTGGAAAGTGTGAGGAATATGCATTAGTCAGGGAGCTTCAAATGGACGGCAGAGGGAGAAATTATCCTGTCAATGGGGAAACGGGGAGCCAGTTTTCGGAGAGGTTCCTGGTCGACAGCCTGCTGCCCCACCCTGTATGTGGGGGCCAAAGTGCACTGTCTGTCCGCCACCCTCTTGTTGGCTTCGGACAGCTGGAGCAAGCCAGTCCTCGTGTCCTTCCACACCTGGAGAGCTCGGCACAAGTTCTCCCGGACAGATGGAAGGGCAATGTCTCTCTCCTACTCGGGGAAGAGTGGTGGCTGGTAGCCCAAGGAGGCCTCGAGGGGGGAGAGGCCAGTGTGTTGTGGGCGTATTCGATCCAGGGTAGATGTTCAGTCCAGTCGGTGGGGTTCTGGGCTGCCTCCAGGTCCTCATTAGCCCTCTCAGTTTGTCCATTGGTTTACGGGTGGTAGCCTGAGGAGAGACAAGATGCACCCAACGCCACACAGAAAGCCACTATGGTGAGTACCGTGTTTTTACCTCTCAACTTGGCCAGCCCAGTGATGAAGTCCATGGCGATGTGCGACCAGGGGCGGTAAGGAACCAGAAGAAGTTGAGAAGGCCGGGGGGCGCTTGGAACGCCTTACCCCTGGCGCATACAGTGCAGGCGGCTCGTACTCCCTCCCTCTCCATGGAGAGCCACCAGATTTGCAGACGGCGGAAAGACAGGGTGCGAGTGGAGCCCAGATGGCAAGCTAGCTTTGAGGAATGGCCCCTACAGCACCTGTGGACGAACCCCAGCAGGAACGAAGTGGGGAGGTCAGCCACCAGGGTCCGGGTCTGCCTGCCGGGTGTTGCGAACCGCCTCCTACCTCCCAGATGGCTGCCGCCGCTATCCTGTCCGGATGGAGAATGGGATCGCGACCCACCTCAGCGTCAGGCTCGGTTCCTGAGAATTGTCGGGATAAGGCATCGGGCTTGACGTTTCAGGAACCTGGTCTGTAGTTGAGAGTGAAGTTGAAAAGCCCAAAAAACAACGCCCAGCTGGCTTGTCAAACGCCTTCTTGGCATTCGCCGGCCAGGAGAAGGACACCTTTGAAGAAGTCAGGCAGGTGAAAGTAAGGATATCACGATATACAAACACGAACCAGCTGATCACATTGGACGTGGTTAACGTGCCGGGGGCATTGGTGAGCCCAAAAGGCATGACTAAATATTCGAAATGCCTGAGCAGGGTACTGAAGGCCGTTTTCCACTCAACCCCCCCGCAGATACGCACCAAATGGTAAGTGTTGCGGAGAGAGTTTGGTGAAGATGGTGGTGCCCTGGAGTGGCTCGAATGCTGAGGTGAGTAATGGCAGTGGATATTTATTTAACCGTAATGAGGTTTAGTGCCCGGAAATTAATGCACGGGTGGAGGGTCTTATCCTACTTTTCTACAAAGAAGAACCCAGCCCCTAAAGGAGAAGATGACGGGCGGATTAACCCCGCAGACAGGGACTCAAAGATATACTGTATTTCTCCATTGCCTCCCGCTCAGGCTTTGACAGACTGTACAGTCAGCTAGACGGGAGCGGAGCGCCCGGCAGGATGTCAATGGAGCTATCGTAGGGTCTATGGGGAGGCAGGGAAAGGGCCCCGTCCTTACTAAAGACCCCAGCCAGGGCGTGATAAACTGGGGGTACTGAAGAGAGATCCGGAGGGAGAGCCCCAACTTGAATGGGAGCCTTAGCCGGGAGTGGCACGGCGGAGCGAAGGCAAGTAGCCAAACACGAGGGGCTCCACCCGAGAACCTTCTCCACCACCCAGAGCCACGGGTCCCAACACCACCCAGTCCGAGAGTCTTGAACTGGATTGACTCGTGATGATTACTAATCAGTTGAACTGGGGTGGACTAGTAGGAAACGGACAACAGGTGCTTACCATCTAGTGCGTTAATGGGTTGGTCGAGAGGTATGAGGGAAATACCTGCCTCTGCAGAGAATTCCCTGGAGTCCAGAGCGCAAAGAGCCCAGGATCCGCCGGAATCGGAGATGGACACCAGGCACGCACGTCTGGGCGATGGCCGGCCCGACAGATTGCCCACTTCTACTGCCGGGCGGAAATCTTTTGGCTGAATCGGAATTGAGCGAGGCATTGACCAGTATCCCCACAATACAGGCACGCACCCGAGCGAAGCTGGTGCTCTGTGCCCTGGTGGTGTGAACCCAACCGAGTTGCATCGGCTCTTCCCCGGAGATGGGAGGAGGAGCAGAGGGCTGGTTAGTAGCATACATGCGGGAAATCTGCTCCGTTGAGATGCACCTTCAGATCTCTTGGCGCCGCCCCCGCAGCCAGTTATCCAGCCAGATGGCTAGTGAGTCGAGCACCTCGACATCCGCCGGTGCGTCCCTGGTTGCAAGTTTGTCGCGTCCGCAAAGGACTTAGACCCTTGCTGGAGGTCGAGCAGGTGAGACGAGGCATTTCCACGGTGATCGGGGTGGTCGAAAACAGCACAGAACAACTTTGTGAACGCCTTGTACGAAAGGGAATCAAAATCGGGTCAGTTACTCAGCCTCCACCCAGGTCAGCGCCTTGCCCCGAAGCAACCCGATCACAAAACAAACCTTGGAACGATCTCTGGGCAAAGATCAAGAGACACTGGAAGAGGAATCTGCGACATTAAACTCCCCGGTGTATGGTTCAGGGTTGGTGTAAGTAGATCCATGGCAAAGTTAAGCTCTGCCGGGACCGAGGCGGGGGCTGTAACCAGAGCTAGCGTCGCAGAGGCGCCCTGCGCCGAGATGAGGGACGACATTTGTAAGGCAAGCTGGCTTACCTGTGCCGAGAGGTGCTGAGTTTTCGAGGAGGGACGTAAATGCCCGGTCGTGGTGGCTGAGCCAGGATACCTGTTTAAGCAACAAAGACACAAAATCAGCCAGAAATAGAAAATCACTGCACCGTGGCGAGCGGGCAGGAAAAAACGCAAACGGACACGACGAGAATGAGGTAACAAAAAGAGCTCCACTAAAACACGGGAGAGACGGGAACAAAAAAACATGCACGAGGGCAGAGTGATAAACTGGCACGAGCGCAAAGGAACGAACACGAGAACGCATATGAAGATGGCGGGAGAGTCTGGCATGAAGCACAAACAATCTGGCAGTGGGGTGAGGCCAGAGTGCAGCTTAAGAGCAGGAGCAATCAGCGCACCGATGAGGATCAGGTGCACTGATTGCTCCCCAATCAGTCTGGCCTCACTTCCACTGCCACCCAGAGAGGGAAGAGGGAGGAGAAAACAAGCTGTGAACACACAACAAACTGACAACCATAACAAGCACAAAGACAGATCTGAGGTTTTTAATCGTGTCTTTGTTTGAAGAAGACGGTCTCCAGTGCTCATGTTGGTGATGGCTGTCACTCATGCAGCTCCTGGTAACTTGCTGAGGTTGTGGGCAGCTGGACCTGTTTTTTTTTGCTTGAAGACGATTCACCTGTCTAAGAGGTTCCACTGATCAGCCTCCTGTGAGGCTGTTCTGCTGAAGGGTTAAAGGTCATTTTAATAGATTGAAGGAGATCAATTCCACAAACGCTGACATGGCTTGTTTACACTGTGAAAACAAATAATGATTAAAACTGATGATCGACATGCAGTGTTTGATCATGACAAGTTTGGATCAGCTATTACGTATGCACGTGGACCTAAGGTGTGGGCATGCAGCCAGTCTGTGTTTGACAGGAACGTCCTTCCTATTGTATTACTATTATTGTATTATAGAAATAACCAAACCATTGACAGTCAACTTAAAGTGACAGTTTGGTTTCTAAACAGCTGTAATGTTTACACATTACTGACAGATCTTTTTGGAGAGAAAAGACGGTCGGCCTGAGTTGCATCTTTAAATTAACGTCACCTCTGCTGTCCGGGTGTCTGTGTGACACCAAAGACACCACTACTGACAACAGGAACATCTTGAAGACCGAGGTGCTGCTAACGAGATTAAGCCAGCTGTACTTTCCTCTGTTACTTTACTCTGAGGATCTAGTCATATTTCATCAATTCTGAGATATTATCTTTGTGTTGAGGCATGTCCCATGGTAGAGGTAACAATCAGTAGTAGTGACCTCTATAAACGTTACCAAAGTAGAAGTTCTCCATGACCCTGTGTCAGAGTTGTAATGTCCCATAGGACTCTATATGACACTGTTTATTATCCAGTAAATGTAAAATGATGGCGACATCCACCTGTGAAAAGACACGTCTCTCCAACCAGGGGTTCACACACACACACACACACACACACACACACACACACACACACACACATTAAACAGAAACTACTGAGTGATGGAGACCATCAATCTGCAGACAAAGCACTGGGTGTCATGATGTGAGATGCTTGCTGTGCAGACACAGCTGTGGATATTTTGTTAATAGATGCCTTTGGTTTGCTCTCATCAAAGTTGTTTGGGAGGGGGCAGAGTTCAGTCTTGTTTGTTTTTCATTGAATTCCTTCAGTCAGTCAGGTTTCAGATAACACCCAGAGTTGATGACATTTGAAGGATGAATGATGTGATAAAAGTCACAGAGAACATGTTGGGTTGTGTATTTGTACACCTCCCTCCCCCTGCCGGGGGTTCACGCCCATCGGCCGCCGGACCGGACCGCACACAACGAGGCGGAGCTGGCGGGGGGACACGTCCAGGCCCCCGGGGGACAAGTGGGCGATGGTGCAGCTCAGATGTAGTCGGTGGACACTGTGGGGAGCCGCCGTCTGATGGGCTGCTAGATACTTTACAAAAGAAACGTGTCGAAGCTCCATCGCAGTGTTTTCGGATCTCCTCGGGAAGGAATACGATCATGTCGTCTCCGAGTCCGGGCAAGAGGCGAATGGATACCGACGTGGTGAAACTGTATCCTTTCCACATCACATCAAAACACAATGCACATAAGCAAAGACATGTAGTATTTTTTTTCTCCCCGGTGCTGCTACTTTGAGTCTATGCTAACCGCTGAGTGTCTGCGTTCCTCCGCCATGTGTTGTCGTCGTATGATGTCAGCGAGGATTGGGCGTCGGGGTTCGATTTTACACTTTGACGTGTGTCTGACAGTCGAGCCAGATACACCTTCCATGTTATGAGCCTGCTAGCCAGCGTTAGCCTGCTAACGGTGTAGCACTGCTGCTTGTTTATGTCGAGAAATGTCGAGGGGCTGTGTCGCGACATGTCTGCGTCAGACCGGTGTTTACGTAAGAAACTATACTTTTACTGTTGACAGGCCCGAAGTGTGTTATGCTGTTGAGGCCTTTTGTGCGATTTTCCTGAATTCATTAGTCCAAATTTCCACGGTTTCCCGAGGTGAACTAGCTGTGTAGCCTGCCAGCACTCAGTAGAGAGTAACACAAAACTGTTTTACTGCAAAACAAAAAAAACAACTCCCTGTATTATTGTCGTGTTTAACGATGGTCAAAGGATTAGATAAGATCATATTAATGTATGACTAAACCTATCAGCTGCAGTCAATTTTCTTTATGTAAAGAACACAGGGAACACAACATTTTATATAAAGGAACATTTGACAACTGTTTACGTTTTTATCCTTTTAATGTTTTCTGGACTCACTTTGTGCTTGTATTTGTTAGCAACTGCTTAGTCAGCACATATTCTGACACATTTGTGTTTCATCGTGGTTTGCCCCGTACTGTTGGACGACGGACACAAGTTTGGGTGAAAGGCTTTCACCCAATGTGAGCTCGGTTGTTTTGTTTTGGTTCTGCAGCCAGATGCTGCGCTCTGATTGGTCAGCTTGTTACCAGCCGTTCCATGGAGAGGGGCGGGGCTTGTCACACAGCTGATCGAGGAACACCAGTCGGTGCAGGGACATGTTTTCACCTTCACAGTCAGGCTCTGCACAGGACTGACACTACCAATGAAAAGAACATCCATGTAGAAGTGTTTTTCAGTACAACAGGCATCCATAATGAGCAGCCTTGGTTTTGTTTTTCTGCAGATGACGTTGTAAAGTATACATGACAGATCTATGAATAGCTAGTGGGGGTCAGTGAGGAAACGTTCCCCAACTAACGACGGTGTTTGATAGATGCCTGCTGTGTCTGTAAGATTCAGCAGCTGTCACACGTGTCCTTCCCCCTTTCCTCTGAATCTATTCCACTTTCCTCGAAAAAACAAACAAACCCAGTCGTGGACGTACATGGACGGTTCACTGAGAGAATTGGTTGTCATTATACTACAGTTGAGAGAGCATAGGTTGTTGGGCCTTGAGTTTCTATGGCAAACCATCAGGAAATGTTGAATGTTGAGGAGACGGGGCACGGCTTCATATATACACAGAAAAACACATGATCAATAGACACACCTGGCGTGAGTTAACTTCAGTTCATAGAAAGACAAAATGTACATATGGAAAAAACGGTCTGTTGTCTATTGACGCCCATGTAGGTGTGTTTTTCTGTGTATATATTAAACGGCTTCCTGTCTGTTTAATATTCACAGCAGTTTGAGAAAGACACAGTTAAAAACCTCAGCAGGAGCTCTGTGGTGTGTGCATCTTCTTTTTCCAACCCTTGAGGATGGACACAGGAGAGAGAGACACATTTGTGACACTCAAGTGGACTTCCATACCAGGTTTTGTTTGTAGGACCCTTTAGGTTTGATCATCGGACTTTGGCCAGTTCCCGTCCCGACCAGTCACACAGCTTCCTTCTCACTCTACCAGTGACATCTGACTGCTCCACTCCTACCAGGAGCCTTTGCAGTCGTTGAGGCGCTAAATGTGGCCTTGCGTTCCTGCAGTAGAGATGTCAGAAACATTTACCGTGTGTCAGGGTGATGAAACTGGGTGGAACAGTTTTTTGAGGGCTTTTCACCATTCTCATGCTTTAACCTCCATTCACATCTGTGCTGTGAAGTTTGAAGCATGTTATTCACTGAATGGAAAGGAATGGTCATCCACATATGTCTGTCACTGTTCTGAAGCAGCGACTTTAACTGTGACGTTGTTTGGACGCTGCAGCAGAGCTGGTGTAAGTTTTTTAAAAATCATATTTCGTTTTAGAAATCTGCTGCGTCGCCTGTTTTTTGTTTCCTTGTCCTTATCCAGCCCTCAGCATCGAGAGCAAGCATGAGGTCACCATCCTTAGTGGACTCAACGAGTTTGTGGTGAAGTTCCTTGGACCTCCTGGAAGTAAGAGAGACTCTCCCTCATAACCACGACACATATACGTAGACTGTATTCAAATCAGCCTCCATTGTTTACTTTACCTTGAACCAACCAGAATGGGAAGGTTCATTGAAGGTTCTTTGAAGGTTCATGGCTGACATGTGTTTGCAGCGCCGTATGAAGGAGGTGTGTGGAAGGTTCGTGTGGACCTCCCAGATATCTACCCGTACAAATCCCCATCCATAGGTAGGAAACCTTCTCCTCCTGGTGACATGTCCATTGATCACATCTGAATGATTCATTTCAACTTTTTACAGGATTCATCAATAAGATCTTTCATCCCAACATCGATGAAGCGTAAGTTGGACAGTTTAAATATGTTTGTTATTCTTAGGGAGTAGCAGACAGAGAGAAAATGTCCTAAACAACAAGTGTCTCCATGTTTGTCACATGTTGTCCTCTAATGATTATAAAAAGAAAACAACCCACTTCACAGAAGTAACTGAATGAATCCAGACTTTATCATTGGAGGTGATAAAAGCATCATACTCCTGAAGTGAATTAGACTAGATGTCTGCTCTGTGTATAAGTCACAGGACTCTGTCGTTTGTGTTACTCTCCTTGTGTCAGGTCGGGAACCGTGTGTTTAGATGTCATTAACCAGACGTGGACGGCGCTCTACGGTACGTCACCGTTCTTCATGCGGCTCCACCGAGGTGACTGATGGTAAAAAGAACAATGGAACGTGTGTTGATTTGAAGGTTTTGTCAGCGCCACACTTACTTGTCAAATCTTTGACATGTAGATGTGTTTCATCTCTAACAAACTGAACATTAAAGCAAGCAAATGCTGACAGGTGGACGGATCAGTAGAATGCTGCAAAGTGTCAGTCCACTGTGATAGAAACTCTGTCTGGAAGTTGAGTGCAGACTCACAGACACAGTGTGATCAAGACAAACCTCTGAGGGTAAACAGCCTCCAGCAGCTGAACCGTGTCAGCAAACATCGTCTCCAACTGAAACGAGAAGACAGTGGGAGCTGTGGATGATGTGGATGACAAGAATAAGAATCAGAAATACAACCAACGGAAACAAACAAACGTATCCAGAAGACATGCCGACAGCCTCTCCAGTGCCTCCAGACACTAGAGGGATAACAGCTACACATCCAGTTTACAGTATGGAGGCAGCAGAAGTCAGCAGATGTCAGCTCCTCAGTCTGGATGATCTGGATGGTCCATGACGGACACGAGCCTGGCCACAGACGTCACACCGTCCATCTCCGTGTCACCCACAGAGCTTGTCGTTCTCACCTGTTTGTCCAGGCGAGAGCTGTCCTTCTTCTCCAGGCTGCCCCCCTGGAGAAGGAGGATGGTTTGTGTGTGTGTGTGGGGTGTGTGTGGCTGAGATGTGTGTTGGACAGGGTGATTTAACTGGTTGACCCTTTCCACCCCCCCTCAATGGAGGCACTTCTCCTGGAGCTGCAGTGATGGTCCTCATCCCTCCCACCCCCTCCCTCATGTGGTTCTTCTCAAATGGCTGATTTGGGCACTGCTCTGTCTGAACTATTGTTTTTCCCCCCATCCATCAGATCTCACCAACATCTTTGAGTCGTTCCTCCCCCAGCTGCTAGCCTACCCCAACCCCATAGATCCTCTGAACGGGGACGCAGCCGCAATGTACCTTCACCGCCCAGACGATTATAAACACAAGATCAAAGGTAACGACCGGTCATCTGTTTCACACACACACACACACACACACACAGATGATCACAAACACAACCACCAGTTTGACACCCAACCTGTGTGTGAGTCTGCTTTCGTTCTGATCCACACACCTGTCCACCTGCTCACGTAGAGCTGTTGATGTGTCTTTCAGAGTACATCCAGAAATACGCCACAGAGGAGGCGCTGAACGAGCAGGAGGAAGGAGGCGGCGACTCCTCCTCGGAGAGCTCCATGTCGGACTTTTCGGAGGATGAAGCTCAGGACATGGAACTGTAGTGACGTCTCTGTCACCTCCCAACAGACTTGTTTCCTGAACAGTAGAAACTTTGTTTTTTACAGCCACACAAGGATTTTTATTGCCGCACAGGGAATTGCAGTGTATTGTACAAATATTCTCCCTGTTATTTAGTATTTAGGAACTCAGAACCACTTGCCTGTGTCTTCTGCCGGCACCGACAACCTGCTCCACTCCCGGTTCCCCTGAAGCACCACCTCATCTCTTTGCTGACAGACAACCAGGGAATGTCTCGTCCCGACTGGGGACGACCGTCGTTTCTCCGCCTTGTTTCTGTCACGCTGAGACCTGGACGCTGTAGACGTGTCGGCTACGGTGGACAGACCAACATCAAACACTATGCAACAGCAGTTCATGGACACGAGTCCCAGGGAACGACCACGGCCTCCAATAGCCTGGGGGGTCCTGACACCCTGATGTTCAGCAGAAACCAGAGATGTGTCTGTGCCTCCATTTCCTGCTCTTCCTCTCTTCATTCCCTGAGTGTCCTTTTGGTTATTGCAGCATGATACAGAACTGAAGTTGAGAAGATCGTAAGGAACGCTTGGTGTGACGCAGACACCTGGGACGGACCCCCTGGGACGGACCCCCTGGGACGGACCCCCTGGGACGGACCCCCTGGGACGGACCCCCTGGGACGAACCCCCTGGGACGTCTGGTCCTCACTGAAACTCGTAGGGTTAGGTCGGATTCACCCAAAAGTATGTTGACAGAACACACTAGTTGACCGACTCCTTGTCGACTTGATTCTCCTTCAGACAGGAGGATTCATTCATATTTGTCTGTGGGATGACCCCCCCCCTTCTTATGCAAATGTGACCATCTGTCATTGCAAGATGAAACACATGTGCTCTTTGTTTCTGCCATTCTGCCAGTTTTTTGGTGGCATTTCCTTTTGTCCACAGTTGTTGACATTTGTTACTTTTTCCAAATTGTTGGGACCAAAACGTGAAGCGTTTCACCCCCCCCCCCCCAAACAAAAAAAAACACAGCTAAAAGAAGAGGGTGAGTAGTTCAAACTCTGTTAACTCAGGTTCTGGTGTTGGCCTCAGACGTTGGCGTGGATGTGACGGCGTCTGGACAAGAGGAAACCAGGCTTCAGCGTAGCCATGATGGTTTGTTTTGGGGGTCTTTTCTAGTTGTTTGTAAGATGCATTCAGTCCATTGCTGATCGGTATGAGTTCTTTCTTTAGAGACAACTACTGCATCATCAACAAACTACCGCTTTGAAGAAAAGAATGGTTTGATATCAAACGCAATTAAAATCCCTTTTATAATTTTCTAAAAATGTGAACAAGGTGACAAGAGTCTATTTCCCTTTGTTCTTATATTAAGAGGTGGGTAAAAGGTGCATGCCTCCCAGTGTATTTCTGTTCCAAGGCCTCACTGGAATGCTATTTGTGATATCAGACAGCGTCAGTGCCAGAGATGTTAGGACAATGTAACTTGAACATTTGCTTTGAGGAAGTTATCAACTACAAGAAATCAGTCTTATTTGTCTGGTTCTTCAGTGTGCTGCCTGTATTTTTTTGAATGTCTTTTATTTTTGTCTTTTAAGCCTGATGTCTACAATACAAGTTGAGATATCCTTTTTTTTAAGGCAAAAAAGGAATACATGTGCTTCCCTTATAACTTGTGGACAGAAATAAATAAACACTAATGTAGGTGTCGTTCTCTTGTATGATGGGATGTCATACCGTGATTGGTCAGGTCATGAGTTTGTCTCACACACACACACAAACACACACAGCTGAAGCTAAAACCTTCATATAATAAATGTCGTACCTTGGGTATGGGAGACCGTGACTTTTTACATTATTCTATTTCTTGATATCAACACATGTTAAAAAATGTGTTTGAAAGTGTCGGGTGTTGTGGCGTCTGATCCAGTCGACAACAGATCGGTTCGTTTAAGAGCAGTGTATTCAGCCGGTGGGGTCAAAGACATATATAGAGGGCCTTCATGTATATATCTATGCAGCCAGCAGCCATGTACATAGATATACAGCATACAAGAAGGTCCTCTGTATATGTCTGACTGGCTGCATGTCCCCAACTGCGTCGTGTTTTGCAAACAGGTTTGCAAACTTGCAATAAAAAATCTTTTCAATTTATATTTGGCAAAGTGCCCCCACTGGCTCCACAGAGAATCAATACATAAAACCTCAACAAGCAGCCCGGCATGTTTTTTAATCTGAAATGGTATGGAACTGATTGACACTTAATATTAAAAGTGATATAGTACTAAGAGGGATCGTGAATATCATCTAGGCCAACTCTAAGTTTGTGTTTGTTAAGTAACAACATAACAAAATAAACCAATCATTTACCGTAAACAACAGCAAATGTACAATAAAGACAGTATTTAAAAACTTTAAAAAGACAGTATTTAAAAACTTTAAAAAATAGGCAAATGCTTCAAAAGAATGTTGGACAGAGGTACCTGAAACGGTAGAAAATAATGAATAATGCTTAGAAATAGATGGAAATTAGATTCATAAATCATTCTGAGATGATTCATCTCAGTATGTTCTGCAGTACACTGAGCAATTATTTCTCAATTAGTGCTTAAGTGTATTTTGTTGTTAATGTACCAGGGACAGCTGAGGTAGAGACAGACACAGAGAGGGCAGAGGGGGGAAGGGGTGGGGAATATTAACTATATTACAGGAAAAATACAGGAGGCAGTGAAAGTTGTTGAAACTTGGTCATATTTATGGGGTTTGTTTTCAGTTGACAAGACAAATCCTGTATTGTTTACAAGGAAAAGGAATACTGAGGCCCAGTTTTATATGTATGGACTACAGATAGAGCAAGTGAGCGTTTCAGTTTTAGAACGTGTGGTTTGATGCAAAGTTGACATGGAATGAACTTACAGGTCAGGTCATGTCAAAGTGTAATCTGACGAGATGTTAAACAGATTCAGAATGGGGCGTTGGTCTGTATTTGGTCTTTATTTGATTATGGCTGTAATGCCATGTCTCAGCAGAAGAAACTTCATTAAAGAATTGTGTGTAGTGCCAGCTCAAGCTCTGAGACAGTGTTGTGGTACTTACAAGACAACTCCTGTGTCTGCTCTGCAAGTTGCAATGGGTGAAATGTCGCTGTGCCTTTGGAGGAAACAGTTAAATGTAACATACTGGGCAAATCTCCAGGGACATTCAGGGGACAGACACCCACCAATAAAAGGGCTTCTTCCATGCTGGGAAAGAGAGAGATCAGGGCGGTGTTTTACATAGAACAGTGAGAGAACAGCTGCAGATGTGAATTTAAATCAGAGAAACTTTATTTCTACAGTGCCATTCACAGTAATAACCCTGTAATTTTTTTCGGTTAAATATACAATATACTTATACAATATACCAATATACAGTACTTTCATACTCAAGACAGAGGATGTACACGAAGGTTGGTTGATGAAAGATTACATACGGTATATGATACATTCATCCCAGTATTTACAGATGGACGGTCCGTATACCACAGGCTAACCCTAACCCCTGGCTAAGAAAGCATTAAAACAAGAGCTGGCTATGGCTGTTTCACTGGGTTGAATAAGACTTTACATTTGATTAAAAAACATCCCATCCTGTCTTTAGTTTATGAAAAACACAGGATTAGATGGAAGAAAACAGTTGGTTTTTGTTGTCACTGTTGATCTTAGATGACGCTGGTTCACATTCCAGCACAGTAGGTGGCGGTAATGCGCCTTAACGTTGGTTGCCACCGGATATAAGCACAATTTAATAAGACGAAGAAAAGAAGAACAGGGAGTGTTCGCTGGCGGGAAGTTTGGTCAATTTTGTGATCTTCTATCCTGGAAGGTAAGTAAGCCTTCACTGTTCCTCTTCACAGACTAGGGCAGTGCTCAAAAGTACATGACAGATGACAGATTAAAAGAGGTCGGGTGAACAGTGGTAACGGAGTAAAGAGTTATGTCTACGTTTGCAGATGTTTACAACGATCGGGATTTCGTACGCTAACTTTGCATTTGCCCAGGTCAGTGTGGCTATGGAGGCGGAATTGTCTAAAATCGTCTCTCTGTCGGAGAGCGACGACACAGGAGCACTTCAGAAGTACTTGTCCGCTCTGCCAGACAGCAAGGTACGTAAGCCGACGTCCACCTGGACACAACTCATCGACCGAGTGTCATGTCGTCTTTAATCAACGAAGGCTTCCTCTGTGCTTGTAGCTGACGGCTGTCGTTACTAACAGCGCACTAAAGGGCAAAACGATCGGAACTGTCATTAAATGCATATTTCAAGGTAAGTGTCAGCTGGTGTTCGTGATGTTTGGTTTATCAGTGCTGGTTCGTGTTTGGAGGACAGAGGACACATCTATTCTTGGTCGTTTCAACCACTCCAGTCTGACATGCGCCGTAGAATGTTCAACCATGAGAAACACATCTGCATTTAGGACTTGTATTGTTCATACATACATACATACATCAAATGGTGGAAATTGAGGAAAGAGGAATGTTGTGAAGAATTCAGGAAGGAGGTTAGGACAGTGCTGGGCCGTGTTGAGGGATTCCCAGATGATTGGGACGCTACGGCAACAGTGATTAGGGAGACAGGTAGGAAGGTGCTAGGTGTGGCCTCAAGACAGAGAAAGGAGGACAAGGAAACCTGGTGGTGGAATGTTGAGGTTCAGGAGAGTGTACAGAGAAAGAAATTAGCGAAGAAGAGATGGGACAGTGAGAGAACAGAAGAGAACAGGCTAGAGTACAAAGAGAGGGCAAGGGAAGTGAAGAGGGAAGTGGCCAAGGCCAAACATAAGGTATATGAGGAGTTGTATGAGAGGTTAGATACAAAGGAAGGGGAAAAGGAGTTGTACAGGTTGGCGAGGCAGAGAAATCAGGCTGGGAAGGATGTACAGCAGGTTAGGTTGATTAAGGACAGAGAGGGAAGTGTCATCACCAGTGAGGAAAGTGTGTTGAAGAGATGGAAAGAATACTTTGAGGAATTGTTAAATGAAGAAAACGATAGGGAACGTAGGAATGAGGAGCCAGAAATGATTAGGAAGGAGGTTGATCAGATTAGAAAGGATGAAGTCAGGAAAGCTTTAAAAAGGATGAAGAGTGGCAAGGCAGTTGGTCCAGATGACATACCAGTGGAGGTATGGAAGTGTTTAGGGGAAGTGTCGGTAGATTTTCTGACTAGGTTGTTTAACAAAATATTAGACAGTAACAAGATGCCTGATGAGTGGAGGAAGAGTGTTCTGGTACCAATTTATAAGAAGGGTGATGTACAGAGTTGTAGTAACTACAGAGGGATAAAGTTGATGAGCCATACCATGAAGGTTTGGGAAAGAGTAGTTGAAGCCAG
>CAAKHB010005823.1:97416-114700 GCA_901007665.1 Aeoliscus strigatus | reverse complement strand
CCGAGAGGACGGGGGTGGGTGGGGGGGGGCATTCCTTCCTGGGGATGCCTGCTCTTAAACACCCCTGTCTGACCTCATCACATCCAGGACTACACGTCCCAACATGCTCCCCCACCAACTGGGGGCGGAGGCTGTCAATCCTGTCAGCCAATGGCTTTGTGTCTGGAGCGCTGTGGTTGGTTGGTCGCACAGCAGCTGTTGTCAATGGCAACAGAGGTTTTCAGGGAAGCATGAGCTGGACAGCTGGTAGAGGGTCCTCCAGTCCTCCGCCGGGAGTCACATGGTCCCCCAGCAGCCAATCTCAGCGCTCCGCCCTCCTCTCCTCCGCGCTCCTTCCCTCTCATTTGTTCATCCTGCCTCTATTCAGCTGCAGCAGGAGGGGGAGGGGAGGAGGGAAGTACAGGCAGAGAGAGAGGGAGGGAGAGAGAGGGAGGGAGGGGACACAGCTTGCACAGGGAACGACTGAAAGAGCTCGAGAAGGAAAACGGAGAGCGGGAGTCTCTTCCCCCTGTGTGGTTATCACAGAGATAGGTGAGGATCCCACACACGCCCCGCTGGCCCCCACCCATACTCGGACCAGCTGAAGAAGAGAAGACAAAAGGACCAGAGAGGTGTCATCGGCTGACGTTTTGGACTGTCACGCTCAGAGACAGAGTGATGCCTCGATGGAGAGGCGCAGCAGCAGCAGCAGCAGCAGCAGCAGCCGGCTGCCGGGCTGCTTCCGCTGTGTGAGGAGGACGGGGTCGGATCGCCACCGGGAACTCTGAACCAGCAAAGAAAGGAGAAACAGGAGAGGCAGCCGGTGAACTCGTGCCATGACTTGGAGCAGGAGGAGGGAGGAGGCTCACTGAGATCATGGAGCAGGTGAGGATGCAGAGTGAAGGTGGACCGCTGCTGCTGCCGCTCACACCTCCACACACAGCTTCTGCTGCATCCATCACCCCCATCTCCCCGCTGGTAGATTTCTCCTGAGGTTGTTGTCTGAGGATTTCATTTGTGAGTCGGCAAGCGGGGGGGCGGCTGCCACCAAACGACCACCAGGCCTTTACTGAGATGACACAGCTGAAAACCTCACCGGCTTATGAATGATACGGTCAGATCAGCACTGGGGGGGGGGCGGCATGCATGACAGGAGGGGCGTGGCTGGTTGGGTGTGTTCAGTCGTAGAAACGTTGTTCTGATCTGGAGGGAGGTCGTCAACAGGGTGCGTGCGTCGGTGTCCCTTCGTAGCACCGTGTGCTCCTGTCGTCGTCGTCGTTGTCTCCAGCGTCGTCCCCGGCTGCGCTCGTGTTCTCCAGCCAATGGGAGCAGAGCTGCTCGTGGCCGAGGGGTTTGAGCATCTCCACCTCAAAGTTTTCCTCTCGTTATTTACAGCCTGTTTGACTGATGCTGGAGACGACCAGCTGCTGCTAGTAGAATGGCCAGACAGCAGCCCCCCCCCACCACCACCACCACCACTACCTCCCTCCCTCCTCATATCTCCTCTCCCTTGCCTTCACCCCCCCGCCCCCAGCCTGCCGTTCATTGATTACCTCATCCTCCCTCCGTCTTGTCTGAGCATCAGGTTTTCATGGAGGCGGAGGAAGACGCCACACACCCCAGTCCGGCCCCTCCAGTTAGGTGAATTATACATGTGGTACGTTTGGGGTCACGTCGCCTCTCTGCGTCCACCTGCCCAGGCTGTGTCAAGTGGGGGGGGGTAGCCCCAGCCAGAGATGATGTCATCACTGCTGCCAGCCAGTGTGTACACACACTTTGTCTTCAGAGACAATGTGATGCTCAGGAAGCAAAAACTATTTATAAGCAGCGCCGAGGCTGCGTCATCATCACATTGTGACATAATGGACAAATATGACCGTCGCACTTCCTCCTCATCGTGTGTCACTGTCACTGGATGTGGCCATGACGCTTTATCTCCCCTGGTGTTTCCTGCTTGAGGCCTCTGGGTGTGTTTACACTGACATCAGCCTGGTGCTTCTAGATGAATCTACCCGACGCGTCTGAGAAACCTCTACCGGCCCTTTGGGAACGTAAACACGGCGGTAACGCTGCCGTGTGAATGTAAACACACCCGACGTGTTTACTACAGTAATGGAAAGGCTGCGGGACGTTTCCATGTGCAGTGTGTAAGGGACGACACACACACACACGTGGAAGGTCAGTGACACGCAGGGCAGCGGCTCAGCGAGGACCAGGAAGTAGCGGTGAGAGCGAATTAAGGGCAGCAGTGGGACGACTCCCGACGAGTCTGACTGCGCCCCGTTCCTCTGACTCGTCCACGCTTCGCTCATGATGTAACTCGTCCTCTGTGGATGTGTCCGTCCTCAGAAAACACACATTCTGACTCCATGAAAGGTGCCAACGCTCAGTCAGGCAAAGCCAGGAAAGAGCACCCGAACGTCGCGTTCACGTTGGTTTTCGTGTGTCCACACACTCACACGAGCTGCTCTATGCGTGCGACGACGCAATGGAACGTCTGACGCTGTCGGATTAACCTTTGGCGAGTCGAGGAGCGAGTGTCGACCTGGAAGCTTGAGATCAGGCAGACGTGACAAATCACAGGGAAAATGCGGCGTAAAGTTTGTTTGTTTGTGAGCCAGAAGGAGTCACCAGAGCAGCTGGACGTGAAGACTTCTCCCGCAGGTGATCATGTGACCAAAGCATCAGACCACCGCATCTGTTCTGCATCTATCACCTGTCTTGATGTTAAAGTGTGTGTGTGTGTGTGTGTGTGTGTGTGAGAGAGTCCCTGTGGCTCTCAGCCAGATTTATCTGGCAAATTGTTTTGTCTGTTTCCCATAGATGTGACTGGAATGGAATGCAGTCAAAATTAGCTCGGAGCAAAGCAGCTACGCAGAGCGGCAGCGAGACATTTTATGAGAGCGAAAGTCAGCGCGAGACAGAAAGGGTCTTATTAAGTTACAGACGGGACAGTGAGAGGGAATGCAAACGACAACAAATGTGTGAGAGGGACGGATCAAGGAAAAGAATGAGTGCATGTGTTTTTGCCTGATGGGGGAACAGGTGGTCTAATCTGACGCCCCACCCGTGACCCCCCCCCCCACACACACACACACACACACACGCGCAGCCCTCACATCTTTGGACTCTGCGGAATTTCTTGCGCTATTGTCCTGAGCTGCAGACACTGAAGGGGCCAAACATGCTGAACGTGGACATGCATCTTAATCAAAGATGGACACACACACACACACACAGAGTGTAAATTGCCCCCATGTTGGGAGCTCCTGCAGCTTGTTTGACCTCGTGGGCAGTTTTGCAACAGAGGGCTCGATAAAATGGAACCAGGCTATAGGTTGGACGGTGTAGTGATGTAGTTCATCAGTGAGGAATCAGCTTTCTGGAACATTCTACATTAGTATCTGAAAGGCTTTAATGAAAACTTGACCTTGAAGGATTTTTGTGTGGATGAGGAATATGTGTCACTGCATGTGAAGGATGTCATGGTTGGTGTTCTTCTTTCGTTATTGGATTGTCAAGCGGGCGATAACCAATTGGTCGATGCCTGCAGGCGGACAATGGGCAGATTGTCCTGTGAAAGAAAGTAGGACACCCATCTCCAGGAAGTAAACAGCTCCTGTTCAGCATGGGACGACTACTTTGGAGCCTCAGTGCACTTAAGCGGTCAAAGAAGTGCGTGCAGATGGCCGAGGGGTGCGTTGTCCCGCAGGGGTCAAAGGTGAGCCCATGTGGTTAAAGCCCTTCCTGTCAGCAGCACTTTGCATGAGTCCCAGTCCATGTGAGGACACAGGATGAGAGCAGATGAATGAGGATAAATGCAACAAAACGGTGTGGGGAGGGGTGATTTACCAGCAGCACGCTCAGACCATCCAATTAGGGGTCTCACAGGCTCACTGCGCCGAGTTGGTCATTTAAGTTAATGGACGTGGTTTGGCGTGCCACAGCGCTCAATTTGACACGCTTTCCACTTCAGCCCATGACCCTGGCAGTCTGTTTGCATCTCACTGGCGTTTGTTTACAACCTCCGCTTCCCGCTCGCAGCGCTCGGCTTCGTTCTGCAGGTGCAGCTGTTGGAGTCCTGTGAACAGATGTGATGCTCAAATGTGAGTGGACCTGTCGGCCCTGTTTTCAAAGCTGCTGGAGTTGTTACACGCGAACTGAGACAGCGCTAGGACAGATGATTAGTTCATTCCTCTAATAAGCATCATCATCATCATCATCATCAGTTTCTTTACATCAGCATGCTGCATCATCATTCTATTTCTTAAAGCTAAAGACGCCGATACATTGACCAACCAGCTTGTGTTTTTCATTATTAAATTGTCCACTCTTTCCCCCAAATCAGTATTGTGCCCCCTCGTGGTCAATTTGTGCAACTACACCCCGTTTTTCCATCTTTTTCAGAGGGATAAAGGATTATCTCTTTAGGGAAATCTCTGCGATGGGGAGCAAAGGACCAGATGGTGGTCTCTTTTTTTCTTCTTCTTCAATGAGATGAATAACATGTTTGTTTTGCTGTTGATAATGACAGTGCACATATTAACATATAATCCTGCTTTTGGTGGCTTTGATCACCGTAGAAATAGAGGCACCGTTTTTTAATTTTTAAAACATTTTTTTTAAATGTCTTGACCACTTTAATGAGTCATTAGTTATTTTAACACTAGTGAGTGTTGACATTCCCGAATATACTATACATCCACGGGTGCTCAGTCTAACTGTAATGTTCACTTCCGATTTAGACGCAGACAGGAGCATATAATGAGGATTTTATGAGCATTGCCACAGAGCTGAGTACGTGTGATGGTTGCATGGATGCAGACGGGGACTTTTTGTGACGGGTTAAAAGATCTGTCGACACGTTCGTCACTTGTGGCCTTCTGTCGTCCACCAGGAGAGCAGCCTGCTTTAAGGCCGTGTCTAGACAAACGTATGTCTGCGTTCTTAGGACGGGGAAACGCTGGGATTAGGATACAATCCCCGCGGACGTACGGGATTATTCAATCGACTGTATTTACTGTAAGAAACGCAGTTTAGTGTCTTTGTCGCACCACAGATAGAGATATATGTTACAGGCCAGAGCGTACTTATCTGTAGATCACACGGAGGATTATAAGGTTCAAATGAGGTGGTAATACACAGATGTGCTGTATTGTAGGAAAAAAACAAGCTTTTTGAATTTATTTAGTTGTTTTTGTTTGCAGTTGTTACTTTTAAAGTGTCTATATGATGCACTATTCATAGTTATTATGAATTCTTATTATTCATAATTACCACTAGGAGGAGTTAGTGGTAATTGGAAATGGTCGAACATCAGTGGTTTATAGAGTAGACACGTCTGCCTTAGTACACGCAGATATTTAACTGTAATTAACTAATTGCGTATTGTGCATAAAATCTTGATTTGAGTTGGAATTTGAAACGTCTTGAAAATAAATGTGTACTCAAATACAGTAACTGAGGGAGTGTTTGTCTTCCGTACTCATCCGAACAGAGGTTGACCTCCGTTTGACTGTTTTACAAATGAAAACATTCCATCTGCCACATGGATGTCGGTCCAGTGGTCAGTTATTTGAGGACGTTAGTGACTCATCAGTGACCAGCAGTGAGAGCCCGATGTCAATATCTGTGCTGATAATCTGGTTCCCGAATGTGCCTCCAGGATTTATGTCCTCCTAAGAACTCATTCCCATTGTCTATTGCTCCAGTGCTGCTAGGAAGTGGAGGCAGCGACAGGAGGTGGAGCTGTGAAAAGTAAAGTGTCAGAAGAACATTCTATGAAACCGTCTACGAGGTGACGAGAGTCAGGAAGGAAACTCACAGCGCAGCTACTGGAACTATGAGTGTCTGTTTATTTTCCCTCTCTGTCTCTCACAAGATGTTGCAGGGAAATGCGAAGGGGTGTGTGTGTGTGTGGCAGTGTGTGTGTGTGTGTGTGGCGGGGGTGGTGCTTTGATGAAATGTGTGCCAGGAATTTATAGTAACAGCTAATATTAATAGAAACGGTGGAACTCCCTGGACTGTGATTCCCTCCGTGTGTTTTTCTGGAGCTCTGAGGAACCCGGTGATGGCGACAGACTGGAGACTTTGGAGGGGTGAACCGGCGGTCGTCTGGACATACGTCCACCGCCCGTCCACTGCCCTCCATCGGTCCCTGTTTGTCCCTTTGCAATCAGCCAGCACTTTCCAAAGGTTCCTAGTGGTATATCGTCTGACTGGAAGAACGAGCGAGGCAGCTGCGTGCACCAACAGGGGAATTACAGGGAAAGGCCTCGTGGGCGGAGGAGGAGGGTCAGCAGGTTGGTAGAGGAGTACAACGTTTAACCACGAAGGTTCGACTGCGGCCAAAGCTGCAGATGGAGCCAACGTTAACCTGGAGAACGACTCGGCAGACGGGTCGGCGAACTGCAGCCGACTTCCACGTAGACTGGCTCCATGTCGCCGAGGGGGGTTGTTGCCTTTGTCAGGTCGTGCTCTCCCAGAATGCTTTGCAGTTTTGTGGAAGCCGTGTCCGACCAGCCTCTGCTGGACAGGATTGGAAGTGTTTTGATCACGAATGCAAGAAGGTGTCAGATGTTTGGTTTGTGGTTGTGTGAGGTTTCAGTACGTTACAGTAGAGTCAGTAGAGTCTCTACAGTAGAGTCGGTCACGGCGTCTGCCCCCCACCCCCCCCACCCCAGTCAGCTGTTTCCTCCTCTTCATGCCCAGTTGCTGTCGGGCCAGACAAAGAGGACTCCTCCTGTCAGACAGAGAGAGAGAGAGAGAGAGAGAGAGGGGAATTTACGCTTCTGGCTGGAATCCATTCCCCCCAAACACACACACACACACACACTTCCCACAAGTGTCTTCAAAGGAGAGACACAGCCAGAGACGAGCACAGTCCCTCAGATATTTCTATCTCATCTCAAGTGCATCCTCCTCCCTCAATCGTCCATGGCGTCCATGTCTCAGAACACACACACACACTCACAAACAAATGAGTGTGTGTGTGTTTGCTGAACATCAACCTAAACACATGTGAGCAGAAACTCCTCTCAGTCCGTGTTTCTCTGACTCCTGACGGACCGCTGGAGACGTTTCCTGTCGTCAGGCCCAGACGGTGATCTTCATCGACCCACGACGTCCGAGACGAGGACAGAAAGTTGACTGTTTGTGGATCAGCTCAGAGGGACATTGTGTCTTTTTGACTTTTTCCAGCGGAATATCTGAGCTATTTCAATATCTACAAGCGTATTTCACTAACAGGACGAACTGAGAGACAAGGGAAGTGACAGAAAGCGGGGGCAGAAGCATTTCAGGGTGGGGGAACTGGGAACGAACAAGGAACGAGGGATGTGAGGTTAAATGGAGTGAGAACAATTAAAGTAGCCTTCTCCCCCCTCCCACCGTCCCTCCTTCATCCACAGCCTCAGCAGCAGAGCGGGAGTGTGGTTAGAGCTCAGGCCAGCGTAGTGGAGGTTGGAGTTGAGGGGGGGTGGGGTGGGATAAATAGGATGATGGCTGTTTATGGGCTGGTCCGACAAGGCGCCAGGCTGTGTTTTTGATTATGTAATGACCAGGAGAGATCCCCCCACCCCCACCATCTCTGGACGCTCCTCGCTCATCGCCAGCCAGCCCTCGAGGGACAACGCTCAGGGTGTGTCGCCCCCCATCACCGTCAGACTGGGGCTGACGCAGTCACCGGCGCCGGGGGCTGTGTGTCAGCGGGGGCTGACCCAGAGAAACCGCACAAGGAAACGACGTGTGTCCTCAGATGCTCACTGTAAACGGTGAACACCGGCCCATTTCGCTCGCTAGTCGGACGCAGGAGGGGTCCACCAACATCTCCTCATTCTTCCCACAGACACGCGTCAGGTCAGATACAGATTTATACCCTCGGCCCACTGGAATAGAAAACACACGGAGCGCGGAGAGGCTCCTGCGTCATGAAACGACCATCTGCTCCCGTTCCCCAGGACCCCGCTGCTCCTTCTCTGGGCTCTTGACTCCGTCACGCCGCCTCTCCAGACAATCTGGTGTTCACAGGAACTACTTTGGCTGCTCTACACGAGTAACCTGGAGGGGATTTGAGGCGCATATGGCAGTTATCCATGTGAAAAGGCATTGAGCTGGGAGACGAGTGAAGGTCACGGCCAGAACTTCTCCAAGAGTGTCTTCGTTAAGCCTCTGCGCCGCTCCTCGAGGGCCCAGAGGCCATGAGGAAAGAGAGGGAAGTCAGAGGAGGCATGTGAAGATGGACGCTGGGTTGGCAGCTGTAGTTCTTGGCATAGGAAGCCCCCCCCCCTCCCCACCCAGTCCCCCGAATCCCTCAGACAGGCAGACGTTTGAAGTGTCTCTCTCTGCCTGCTGGTACTCACCCCTCAGAGTAATCACAGCCACATGGGCCTTTGGCTTTGAGCCGTCATAGCTGATCAACCCGGCACCGTGACTCCACGTTTCTCCTCGTTCTTATCTCACATCGGTTTATTTTCTCAAAGCAGCCGGGACAGAAGGTGATGTTTCACATTTGATGCAGTGCCACCTCCTGGCAGCAGTACCTGTCGTGCAGATGAGTGAACTTCCCCTAGATCTATTGATTCATGCAGCGCAGCCTAAAATAGCTGTGTCAGTGGTTTTCCCAGAATGAATGATTCCAGCCTGTTCTGTCTGGAAGGAGCTCTGACCTCGTCCAACCAGCGATGCCTTCGGTCTTTATTTAGCCCGTGTCTATTGTCGCTGGGTGACTTGTAACTCGCTGCAGACCGCCGTCTGTAAATGGGTCCCGTGGTTAATTTGACAGTTTTAGTGATGATCAGTTTTCCAAACTGTGTATTGCAGCGCCGGTGGACTGTGAGGTCATTAAAGTACAGAAGAAGAAAATGGAACGTGCTTGTATATATTTATTTTATCATGAAAGCATCTTTTTTCTTTTTTTTTTTAATTTCAATCAGCAGTTTTAACTTCTTGTACAGTAGTTATTAGTACTTGTAGTATGAAAAAATAGAAAATATACCAAGCAAGAGTTTTGAACTGTTGAACTGTGAATTGATTGATTGAACATTTAGAGACGAGACACACTCCTTAATTATCGTTTCAGTTCCATTTCAAACGTTATTGATAATTAATGATGAGAAGCCGTGGTGACACAGGTGTCACAAGCCCCGGAAAGTTCCTTCTTTAATTTTGGCCTTCATTTGACCTCGTGACGTCCCAGGTCCTATGGACCTATGGAACATCCCGGTGAACAACAGGCCCATTATGTCCCTAATAACTGTCCTTTAAGGGGAGAAGGGGTCTTTTTCTGAATTACGACATCGTCCACGTTCGGACCTCTCTCATCTCCTCTCGATGAGTAAAACCTGCTCACTTTGTTCCAAATCTTGTTCAAGTCCTTTTTGCATCGAATTGTTTTTTGTTTTTTTTCCCGAAATGTTCATCCGCCCCATGTCTTTCACCGGTGCCACCAGTGACCCCGCCCACCCTGCACGCTGACGTGTTAGACGTGTTGGCAACCAGAGGGAGCCCGCACGTTGTGTGCGCGCAGGGCGGAGCGCGCCGAATAACCAAACGCACCCTCGTTTCACTGGACTCCATTGCGCTCCTCCGGGGGTCAAGTTAATGCAAACAAGTACTTCAAGGGCTCCAAAATAAATGACAAGGGGGGTATAACGCGTTGTCACACACAAACTCCCCAGCGCTCCAGGACAAAGCTGTTGTTTGTTGATTACATTCTAGAACCGGGTCGGTTCGGGCTCTTCGACGTGTCAAACCTCTTTGACAACAGTCAGCGCTGTGAGCGATCTGCCTCTTTTCCGGTTTTACTTTGAAGGCGGGAGTCTCCACACTTCCGGTGGCGTCGTGTCGCTTTTCAGCCAGTTTGCGGGCACACGGTGGGGAGGAGGAGGAGGAGGAGGAGGAAGGGGAGGAGGGGGCACTGAACGCCCCAAACAACGGCAGCAGAGCGGGTTCCAGGGGGAAGGAAGCTGGATGAACGGGGTCTCAGAAGTTGGAGAGTTGACCGGAGCTTTGTTGCGTCTGCTGCCGCCGCCGCAGACCCCCACACCCCCGCCGATCTGCACCTTCTTGTTGCGGCCAAACACTTTTCCAATGAATGGAGTTGCTTTCTGCCTTGTTGGAATACCACCCTACTCTGAGAACCACGTAAGTTCTCTCCTCGCTGCCCGTCTCGTGCGCTCATGGTCGAGTCCCGAGCGTCTGGAGTGCGCAACGGTTCCGGCCAGAGAGCGTGATTTCCTAAGAGGATTAACACTAGTTTACATAGCCGCTGTGTACATACACACACACACACACACACACACACAAACCTAGTGGTTGATCGCTGTTTCTCTGCAGCGTTTGTTGACCATTGTTGACGGCAAATGGTGCGCGACCGACTGAATTTGGCCGCAGCTTCATAAAACTGATCCAGAGTCACGTTTTCCGCCCGACTTTGTTGGCTCTTTTGTCCGCATGTCGCTGCACCGGGAGCCGCTGTGGGTGGACGGGACGTCCCGGGGAGTGTCTGTGCGTCTCAGACATCATCCTCCCTGGGACGAACGGGCCATTGGAGGTGTCTGTTGGAGGAGCTGATCATCCTCCGTGAAAGATACGGAAAGAAATGGATAGAATAGAATAGAAACGTCTACAAACATCATATGATCAGCTCATGTTGTAGACAACTTCACAGTGAAAGAAAATGTGCTCAAAATCCATTCTTTGTCTTTTTTTTTAAATGTTTTCTTTGTTTTCAGATGTTCTTGTGTTGCTATGGTAACAGATGCAAACAATAACAGCACTGTTTTGGACATATCCAAGTAAAGCACATGTAAAATTCCTTCAGAATCAGAAAATGGATTGGGTGGGGGTGGGGGGGCAAAGCAGACGTTTCTGACAGTAAACAAGTCGTCAGACGGATTCAATCCGCAGTGAAGCAGCAAATGGAAAAGATATGACCGCCGTCAAATGAGCATCACAAGATGTTTAGACACAGTCGTCTTCCTCTGCATTGCTGCAGCGCGCGCACACACACACACACACACACACACACACACACACACTGACAGGATCTCCGTGGGTGTGGGGGCCTTTTACAGACTGAGATTGTTGACAGTTGCTTTTATCAGTTGTTTTATGGATGTGCTGTTGCTCTTAGGTTGTTCTGCTGCTTTGAGCTCATCGACCTCTGTTGTCACGTCCCTCCTCCACCGTCTTGGTGAAACGGTGTAACGAGGAGTTGGTCAGGCCTCCCCCCTCTGCGGGTCATCGAGCTCCCTCCGACTGTACGTCGACATCCTGCCGACTTTTATTTCACGTTGCGGCAGTGAAAAGCACCGTTTGTTTCGTCCTCCACAGATACGCTTCCATCCTGACCCCCGACTTCTAATCTCAGTCCCTGACCTATGTCATACTTGACCTTTGACCCCCCCCCCACCCTGCACGTCTCAGTCGACAGCCAGGTCTTATTTAGCCAGTCCTGTCTCTAGAGCGGTTTGGTCGGACTGAGGAGTTAAACGCTGCCTTTCAGTGGCGATTGAGCACTGATCTATTCAGAAATGTCACCGGGGGGGGGTCATGGATGGACCCTTCGAAGTTGTGATGTCGGCCGAGCTCCAGCACAGCCGAGCATCAGATCAATAGAGCCGTTTGAGCCGATGTCCACTGCTGCATTGCACCACGTGATGTGAGTATTGACGGTGGGAAACACGAGCGCGCTTTTATGGAAATCTTAAGCAGGTCGATGTGAAAGCCGCTGGTTTGTGGCACGTGTACCAGTTCACTGGGGACAGGGCAGGATTAGACTCCCTTCAAAGTCCAGGCAGGAGCGTGGTGTTTTACTTTTTGCTGACCCCTGACCTTTTTGGTGCCAACACACACACACACACACACACACACACACAGCTCCTTGGTCGTAGTTTCCTCACTGACATTTGGAACAGCCCAACTTCACTCAGCGGCTGATCCAATAACTGTTGAACACACCAGCTCAGACGTCAAACTGCTGCAGTCAGCAGCTCCAGGATCCGTTCCTGGTCAGCAGTAACCGGGACCAGCTGTGTGATACCGTCTGTGATGGCTAGCAGATGACCTCATCCATGTAGGCTAATGCTGGGCTATCCATGCACAAATAACTGTGTTAGTGATTACTGAGTTTACATTAGCTGTACATTAGCCGCTTCCTCCTATCTAGTATTTTTTTTTTTTCTGCAGTAAAACGTTCCAGGCTGGGAGTTTGTCTTTTCCAGGGCGTCCATCAAGTGACTTCCTTTTCATCTTTAATGTCTGATGTCATAAGATGAATCATGGCGGCTCGCAGGTCGACTGCATCTGCTTGTTTCTTCCCACGGAAAAAAGGGACTCTCTGTCGTTGACCTCCCCAGAGAAGCGTGTCCCTGAGCAAGATGCTGAGCTGCTAATTGCTCCTGACGAGCAGGTTGACACTTGAACGGCAGCCGACACCTTCTGCGTGTGATTGTAAAACACTGGAAGTGCCCTTTAAGCTGGCCAGAGGCTGTTCATAAACGTAGCTCATTGACTTGTTTTTGTCAACAACTTCCACGCTGAATCGAAAAGACTCAGCAAACATAAAACTGACAGAATAGTCGTAATTTGTCTCGAGTCTGGAGCTTCACAGGTTCTTGACGTGTCAATGATTCAAACTAAACTACTGCTTTCTGCACGTGCTCCCTGATCCCACTAATTTCCAAATTTTCATTGATTCATCTTCAAGAATCCTTTCTCCATGCGTACAGATTGGATGTTCTTACACACACACACACACACACACACACACAGCGGTCTGTAAACACCATGAAAACATCTCTGACACCTTAACACTTCCACCTTCCCACCACGACACCGTCACCTCCGCTGCATTCCTCCACGCGGGGCCTTCAGACGACAGCTGCACCGCCTGCTCACACATCCACAATCATTAACCTACAGAGAGTGTTGTGTGTGTGTGTGTGTGTGTGTGTGTGTGTGTGTGTGTTGACACACTTTGATCGCTCCAGCACATACTCACACACGCAGTCGAGCACAGGTGTTGGCAAATAAAGGCAGTCTGGCATGTTTACATCACACTTAAAACAGTCAGAGCTGCAACTCATAATCTGCACGCAGGTGCATGAGGCACACACACACACACACACACACACACACACAACAGCCCCACTGAGTGTGTGTCCTGTTTTCATGAGAGGTCCTTGATGCTGCAGCGAGTGTGTGCGTGTACATGTAGGTGGGCGAAGGACATCAGTCATCATTGACCTTGTTGACTGAGGCGAGCGGCTGCGGCCATGTTGGAGCTTTATTGACGAGTCGGTGAGTTGGAGTTGAAAATGGACACATTGAGCTCGTCAAACGTTTTTATCACCTTTGACTTAAACTGAAGCTGCCTTGTGGAAATGGAATATTCTGTATGTGATCTGCCGGATTAGTCTGAATGTAAATGCGCAGCACGTTTATCTGCTGCTGAGATCAGAGGAGAAGAGTGGATGGACGGAGTTGATGGGTTCAGTGTGAAAGAAAGCGATGCCAGCTGAATTAGATGGAGCCTGTTGACGGTCTGCTGTGTGTCAGAGGGTCTGCAGAGATCTTGCGCTGATGGTGTGTTTCTTGTGGACATGAAGAGCTTTTACTGTCGACGTGAGGACGTGCTGTGTGTTGACGTGATGCGCGCAGGAATGGAGAACGGGTCAGGTCTTGTTCTGAAATGCAGACTTGACTCGGGCTGTATCTGTCTGGGATCAGCCTGAGGGGAGCCCGACGGGGTTTGAATCCAAGTCAAGGTTCAAAGGTCACCCCCCCCGCCCCCGTCACACACTTGGCCCTTGATATAGAGGCTAAAGAGGCAGGAGGGAGTCCGTGTCAGCGGGGGACGCAGGGGTTAAGCATCAGCTGCCATTTGAAGGAGTTCTCCATTCAGATGATCAGATCAGTGTTTCTCACGCCTGCGTATCAACATTTTTTACCCGGTTTCTCATCATGTTTACATTTTTGCAGAGCGGATAAGAGTGCGATTGCGTGCAGACGACCAGAGGGTCCTCCAGTCAGCTGTGCAGGCGCTTTACAAACGGCAGAGACGGCGCTGGAATGTGAGAGAGACAGAAAAAGGATGGGGTGAGGAGGAAAAGGAGATAGCAAAGTCAAGGAATCCTGATGAAACAAAAACAATGAAGTGCTGGAAATAGAGCGCGTATAAAAAAAAATCACATTTCCAGCGATCTAATAGGAACCACAAGTCCAGACTGGTTTATTTATGTGTTATGAGACCACAGAGTTCAGCAGAGTTGCAGAGACACTGAAAAGATATTTGCAAATCAACCCCCGTCTTTGTGGTGGTGATGAGCAGCTCTGACCTCTTGTCATTGGGACGTCTGCTCCGAAGGAGGTAACTTCCACTGACAACATCCTACGCTGACAGAACTTCTGACGGGACCATGTTTCCTCAACGCCCGTGTCAGGAAAAATATCACCGGCCTACAAGCTCAGGTCGGACTGGCTCTGGGAGTCGTGGGTTGTAAAGTGACATGACTGGACAAAAAAGAGGCTCTCTAGAGAGTGTGTGTGGGCGTGCACGTGTGTGTGTGTGGAGCGGCTCGTGTTCCTCATGCAGCCGTTCAGAGTTGATGAGCTGTGAATTGCAGGTCAAACACGCTCGGTGACTGTTGAGTCATTGACTCGCTGACCTCTGTGTCTGTGTGAATGCACGGGGAAACAAAATAAGGCAAACAAACACTCGTACACGAGCATGTCGGCTCTTCTGTCGGTGAGCAGCCTCAGTGTGTGTGTGTGTGTGTGTGTGGGGGGGTCTTTTCTGACCGAAGTGGACGTAACAGTTGTTTATTTTAAACGTTATGAAGTGTTGGAGCTACGTCAAGTGTTGCCGTGGTGACATGTCGTGGCGTCCATCCCTGCAGTGGATACCCCAATCTGTGAAACTCCGAAACGAGGGAGGGGCCTGGAACAAAGCTCATCTTCTGACTTTGGTTTTTACCAAATGTTGTTGATGACGCCTCCTGGTTGTCACTGCACAACCGACTGTGTCAGTGTTTGTTTGAAGGTTATTTTAGAAAAAAATTCCATGTCTTCTTTTCTGTATGTCATCGTCCTGGTCTCTGTCACACACACACACCAGATCTCCCTCCGCTGCCTTTTTTGGTCATCAGCTTTTTATTGTTCAAACCATGTCTGAGCGTGTGCCCAAGAAGTTTATAAATGAGATGAACCTTTAAAAAAAAAAAATGTCGTGTCCCATCTCTGTCAGCTCCCGCGCTCCGTGCTCAGTTTACAGAAGGATGAGTCACGGGACGTATGTTTCTATTTGCATTCCTCTCAGCTCCAGTCTGTGCCAGCATGTCTGACTCCTATGTCAGGATCAAGGAGATGAACGAGCGCCATCTTCCCTTGAGGCTGAACGTAGGACTGTTGCTTTAAAGACTAAATAATGTCATAAAACCCACAAACCCACTATTGTACACACGATAACTGCGAGATGGAGGCTGAAGACGCGAGGCGCTCATGGTTGTGTCTGACCCTGGGCACCTCGGCGCTAGAAGTGGTGAAGGACGCGGCCGATCAACGTAGATGACGTAGACGTGTCTTCACGTCAGCAGCTTCAAATGCTACGCTAACAAAACCACAAAGAGAAATGTCACGTCGCACCGTGTCTGCATGTTTCTGAGCTGTGAACTGGACCGTGGGGGGAGCGGTCCGTTGCCAGGCCCGTACCCGTCCAGAGGGTTCTGGGATGACACCAGCAGCCGTCCCTGTCCTGATGTCCTTGTTTACTAGCGTTGCAGTCTCTGTGTCAACAGGAAGGAGTGTGTTCCAAACACACCAGTCACTATCTGTTTACCATCTTTGTAGCATTAAGGAAGGGACAGGGTTACACGAATCACTGCAGCTGTAATCTCTGGATCTCTCTCTCATCCCTCCAGAGCATCAGTCCTTGGTTCTCCTCGGCCTTTGCGTCATGTGAAAACGTGCTTTAGGCTTTAGAATGTACTCAGTTGGAACAGATTTAGATTTTACAGAGAAGATTTGATTTGTCCAACTCAGAGTCATGCAGTAATTGATGTATGTGGAGTGAATGTGCCCAGGGGCTCTGTCCGGGGTCAGCGGCATGTCTGTTGAGTCACGAGGGTCAAAAAGCAACTTGGAGTTGTGGGGGGGGGGGTTCTGTATTTTCATGTTTGAAGGATCAGCACACTGGGTTTGCTGCTCCCCACACGTCATCTCTACACCCCCAGACTTGTGCGAACAGGGCAACGGACGACTTCCGCACCGTGGTGCGAGTGCTGGTGCATGGCAGGAATGTTCAAACCAGATGACCTCAAATGGAAACTCCAGGCCCATCTCACTGGCTCTAATAAACACTCCGACTCCATTCCTGCTCGTGCCTTCTTTTTTTTTTTTTTTTCTTTTCTTCCCTTCGTGACTCAGAGGTCTTCCATCCACCACCAACCCTCCCAGGCTGGCTGAGCTCGGATCCACCACACCCCGAAGCCTGGTCTGCTGCCTGGTTTGGGGGCGATCGGGTGAGATGTAAAAATGGGTCCAACTCAGCTTTCTCCGAGGAGAACGGCGACGTCATGCTAGCCCCAAAGTTATAATTTCCAACTGTTAATTACGCAGAAGCCAACATGAGCTAAATATATACATGTGGGCCCGTGGAGGGGGGAGGAGGCAGCCAGGCAGAGGGGTCTCCAAGTATGGCCGTTCCTTCGCCCAGATGCAGACGGGGGGGTGGAGAGATGCTGGAGCCCTGTGGTTTTCTGGAACTGCTTGCTGCTGAGGCCTGCTTCTGAAAACAACCAAGAAAGAAAGAGAAGAAAAGGCAGCAAAAGAGGGGGGGTGGGGGCTGCAGCGGAGCTCAGATGTGACGCTCTGATTGCTCCCAGCGGTTGTGGTCAGTACATGGGAAGGGGGGGTACAGTGTAAGAAAAGCAGCGGTAGCTCTTTGCCAGATGTCGTCATTGAGTGTTCAGAGTGGATGGTCGACGCCCACTGGGGGGGACGGAGGTTTCTGCTGGGGAGAAAGTGAAGAGCAGAATGTGGCTCGAGAGGAATGAAAGTCAGATGGACTCGCTGGAAGCTGACGGACGTGTTTCTGTCTTTGGTCCGTTCAAACGTGGACGGTGTGTCGCTACGTGTGCACAGTCATGGAAGGGTGATGAGGGTGATGAGGATGAGGGTGCTGAAGTCGGTCAAACCGTCCACGTTGCATCTGACGCGATGCGGGGGTTCGAGTATGAAAGATAATTCGAGTCCAGCTGCGGGTGAACATGAGCATCGGCGTCTCTGCTGTGTGAAAACCCGTCTC
>CAAKHB010005823.1:85952-96962 GCA_901007665.1 Aeoliscus strigatus | reverse complement strand
ACATACCAGGATTACGATGCATGTGACCTCCACGTAAGACAGCGGACGTTGGTGAACGCGTTCTCGTCCGTCCCCCGGCGTTGTTCGCTGAAGTCGGTCAAACCGTCCACGTTGCATCTGACGCGATGCGGGGGTTCGAGTATGAAAGATAATTCGAGTCCAGCTGCGGGTGAACATGAGCATCGGCGTCTCTGCTGTGTGAAAACCCGTCTCGTCTTTCTTCACAGTCTTGTCTCTCTCCAGTGTCGTGACCTCGTTTTTCATCCGGGTGATCTGGAGCTCCCGTCGGCCGTCCACTTTCTGCCCAGAAGCTTCATTGTGAGACAACTTTGACTCTTTGAGACAGCAAGGTTCAAAAAGTGCACCGAAGTCGAGTGTGGACGTCGGGCCGAGGCTTTGAAAGCCGCCGATGGGTTGAGAGATGGCGCGTTCGACCGCTGTCCTGCCGCTGCTCACGGCGCAGATGCTATCACACACACACAGATGTTTGTCTGGGAAGATGAAGAAAAACATGCACGCTGGAGGTTCAGCTAACTGTTTTCACCCTGAACCACATGACCTGAGCTCATGTGGTGGTAGTGTAACACACACACACACACACACACGTGTAAAGAATGCATGCGTAATGTGTTGCCTCCCTGCAGAGGCACATGGTCAGGTGGGCGGTTTTCACTGTTTTAATCCTCTGGTCTACAGGAGGGAGTCGTACTTTGTGTGTGTGTGTGTGTGTGTGTGTGTGTATGGTCTTGGTTTGGGGGGGGGAGCTGGACCACACACACCTCCCCATCAGCTGTGGGTTGATGGGGTATCTAGTCCTCACCCGTTTCCTCTGCCGCTCCACCTGCTGTCATCGTCCTCCACCTCCACGACTTCAGCCTGTGCGGCTGCAAGTCCTTTCCTCTGTCAGACTGTGATGTAGCTGCCCTCTAGTGGCGACTGAGGCCAATTGCAGCCAAATAGCTTCGGTTGTTGGGGGGGGGGTGGTTCACTGGAGATTCCAGTTAAAATTAACCTGCTGAAGCAGCTGCAAACTCCTGTTAACTTCAGCAGCTTTCTGCTGACGTCTGCCGACACACTGACTCTGTCTCTGCATGTTTCTGAGCTTCTTGCCAGCGTTGGTCTCACCAGCAGAGGACAGGATTCTCACTCTGATACCTGTCTCCTTGGTTCCACTTCTTGTAAAGTCACCATGTTTGCAGCCTTTCACTACTACGGTTGGATTCCCATTGACGTGTGCGTCATCTTATCTGTGGAGCTCCATCCTCCGTCTCCCTCATGTTTTGCGTGCGGGCGCAGCAGAGAGGAGAGAAAGCCGTGTTTTGTCTTCCAAGCAGCCGCGGCCGTTAATCTGTTTCTCCCTGGTTCATGTTATGAGTATGCAGGAGATTAAAACGTATCACCAAACTAATCTGTGCGTTACACCTCCCCTCTCTTTTTCCCTGATGTGTTCCTCAGGGACTTTGCAGCGCGAGACGCCATTTAATTTCCTGACTCGTGCCAAGTTATGATAAGGAATGTGAAAGCAGCATTGTTGTGTTTTTGGAGTTCTCCGCTGTCAAATGGCCAGATAAGGAAGGTGATGTACTTTAGGCCCATGTAGCAGCAGGCGATGGACATCAGACACGAGCCGGTGTGGGTCTGTGGAGGGATGAATGCTCCTGTCACAACTCCACATGGCTGCAGGTTTAACCTACAGCAAAGTGAAACTCAGTTGACACACACACACACACACACACACACACACACACACACACACACACACCGTTCAGGCTCATTCCCCTCTTGTTGTAAACGGCTCCATGGTTCAAGAAAAAAAGGGGGGAGACGGACAGACAGAGACCTTTTGTTTCCAAATTAGGCCCCGCGCCTTTCCCTGCCAAAGCAAACCGCTAATATGAAAGATGTGATATGACACACACACACACACACACACACACACACACACACACACACCACCCCCCGCTGGCCGCTGCCTTTGTCAAACACATGCTGGCTGTCGCTGCAGAGAAGATGGTCCAGATTCTCCTTCAGGCCTCTTCCTCAACAAGGGTGTGGTCAACCCCCCCCCCACACACACACACCCGTTGTCCTCCTACTTCACCAACTGATGTCCACACACACACACACTGACACACACAAGCATCTCTGACTTTATGAGCTTGCTAAATTATACAGCTTCATGTATTTATACTTCGCAGTGACTCTGTGTGCGTGTGTGTGTGTGCGCGCGCACGTGGGACAAACCCTTTGTGTTGTCGAGTAAAGGGTGTGTATGCGCGAGTCAACGGCTGCTGACTCAATAAAGAATTTAAAAGTAGGCATTAGCTGGCGTGCTGGTCCACCACAGCCTCGTCTGTGTGAGACTGTGCGGCGTTAAAAGGAGACACGACTCTCTCAGTCTCTCATTCATCGTGTTTGTGTTCACTAAAACTTTCTCCTCCTTTCTCACGTCGATCAGCTCAACCTTGTTTTTTTTTTTTCAGCCTTTTATGTTCCGATAGGAGCAGCGGTCTGACCCGTAGGGAAATAAACAACGCAGCTCCACTCTTATTTTCCAGTGACATTTCCAGGATATTTGCATGTTAACGTGCTTTCATGATGCTGGAGGATGAAAAGTAACGTGCTCATATGTGAATGTATATACTTTTCCCTCCATTTAACATAGATTCAGGTTCATTGACTGATGTCTGTTTGTAGCTTCAGGACCTTTTTTCTTCTACAACCGGTCTAGACAACACTAATAATCCTACAGTCCCCAGTGCCGGCAGTTAGGGACGGCGGCAAGAAACGGGGACAAGACCGGGCGGCCATCTGCCTCGACCGATTTTCGCCACTTGGCTGATCACGAGTATTCCAACGTTGAGTTTTACACCTCATGTTTTGCAACTGAGGTCAGGGCAGCAGCAGTACATGCAATTTATGTGGAATTTATTTGTACTGTAACATGGCTGTAGAGTGTTTTTTGTCCCTTATATCATCATTTCTATCAAAAGTTATTTTACAGGAGTAAAAATCTCCATTTGATGCGGTTACGTGATGCAGAAAGACTGAATGGATCTTTGACCGCAAAGTATTTGAATATTGATAAACGATATTATGTACTGTAGCTAACAAACCTTTGACTGTGACTGTTTGTGGTGTTTTCAGACACGGAAACTAAAAGTTCATTCATTCATACTTGATATGATAATGTCCCCCCCGTGTGTCTGAAGGGTACGGTCTGGTTCCCGCTGGCGAGTTGATACTTGTCCGCTGTGCAGCAGGTGAAACCTGTCCAACCTCACCGCTGTCGGACGTGTCACTTGTTCCCGGTGATGAGGAGCGTCGGAGGGAAAAGTCATGAGTCGGGAACGGCGTGGTCGCCTGTCCTCCGCGCTCGCACGTAACCTGGAGGTCCGTCGGTTTGGTGAGAAGTGGAGGGAGGCTGGAGGAGGAGAGGGGTGGTGTAGAGGTGTCACGGCGCTGTGTGACGTGTGTGTGTGTGTGTGTGTGTGTGTGTGTGTGGGGGGGGGGGTCATGCTGACATCCAGAAGCAGCTGTTTTATTTTGGGTTTTCCTCTTTTCCCTCTCAGCCCCCCCCCCCTTTTTCTCCTCCCCCTCCCTCCTCTACGTTTCCTCTCCTTTAGCAAAGACAAGTAGAGCTGTAACTAGAATGGTTCTGCGCTGTGCCCCAGAGTCTTTTGTTTGTCTGCCCTCTGTGGAGTGGTGGGGAGCAGGCGGAGGCGGGGCGGGCTTTTGTGGAGTTTAACACCGGGATCATAGCTTTGTCACTGTGTTTGTGTTACCCACACACACACACACACACATGCAGCACACATGCACCACCTGGCTTCCTCTTCCACAGAGATTTCAGCCCCGGCAGACAGGAGACATCTCCATCTGGACCGGAACCTGCCGCTGCGGCCTCAGTGACGCCGCGTGCGCTCAGATTCCACAGCGGAGTTGATGCAAAGTCCCACGACGGCCGTCAGACGGGAGACGCGACAGCGGGACGAATACGAGGAGGAGAAAAGGAGCGAGGGATGAAATAGCTGCGGCCGGCTGGGGGAGTTTTTGGAGCAGATGAAACCGAGATGAAGGGATTTGTTTTGGCTTTAAAGTGAAGAAGAGAGAAAAGAGAGCGAGGGAGGGAGGGGGGAGGAGAGATCCAGCCCTCTGGGACAGTGGTGTGTGTTTTGGGGGTGGACAGAGTGGCTTTGTATGCAGAACACCACCGGACACCGACGGGAGTGACACTGTCAGTTCGGTCTGTGTGTGTGTGTGTGTGTGTGTGTGTGTGTCTGTAGTGAAACCAGACCTACCTCTGATTCCTCTGCCACACACACACACACACACGCTCCTCCATCTTCTCCGCCTCACCCCCCACACCGCCCCTCCCCAGAAGGGTTTAGACGTGGTCGTCTCTGTTCTGTCCAACCTGTGGGATCAAGGCTCAAAGCGGAGGCTCGGCGATGGACTGGAGGCTGGAGAAGAGAAGGTTCTGGAGGTTCCACTGACAGCGCCCCCGGGTCCTTCCGTGTCTCACTGCATCTGGACGTTGTCTGTCAGCTCATCCACGTTCCTGAGTGCATGTTCAGCCCATGTGGGCTGCTAGCGATGCGGAACTGAGCAAACCCGGTGCTCCGATGCCTGCTGCTATGTTCCCATGCCCAGCGCCGGCCGGGTCTGACTGGAGCTTCCAGAACCCGGTGGGGGTGGACTGCAGCTCCCCTGAACCTCGCTGCATTTGGGTCGCGGTGCTCCGCGGTGCCATGGGGCCGCCGCCGTTGCCGTCCCCGCCACCCGTCATGACCACTGGCCACAGCCAGGACTCCCGTCAGCCCAGGGTAAGCAGAGGTCAGGGGTCGTTCATCAGCTGCCATCATGTCGTCTCGTTCATAGTGATTCTAGTTGGAGTTGTTTGAGGAGTCGTCGTCATCTCCGGTCCAGACAGTCTTTGATTGTTTCTGTGTTTCAGGAAAACGCAGTGGATTTGACTATGAGCAGCTCAATCAGCTTTTTAAAAAAGCTTTTTTCAATTTTCTTCTTTCACATGTTGAGATGACACAAACGTATTGTTTGCTGTTCTCAGTAACGTCTGCGGTCGTCCACAACCTAAATTACACAGTGATATCAGCAGAACGCTGCAGAACGCTGCAGAAACCACTGCGTGGGGTTTCTCAGTCACATGTCAACAACTTGTCCATGGTACGTGTTTGTTTTGTTTTTTTTTGTCAGCCTCTTCAACTTTTCAGAGGTTGCAGGCAGATGCCTTTTCCTTTTCCTTTGGTACTCACTTTTTTCAGAAACATTTCTCCCAGTGACCTTGTGTAGAGGCGCTCTGATGTGCAGCTTGTCCTCCATTCGTGGGGGGGGGGCGCATTCATGTATGTAAAGGTGTCTCTTTGGTTTGAGGGACAGATGCTCTTCAGTAGGGTGGCTGAAAAAAACCAAACGGTGTCGTAGAGCAGACATTGAGTAACGCCGTCGAACTCCAAAAATAGTGATTTTCTTCTCTGAGCGTTGCCTGCTGGATTTACTGGATTTTTTTTCTTGAAAATGTCTGCGTCGTCACATTATTAGTCACAGAAGTGTTGAACCCTGACCCACAACCACAGAGACGTCAGATACGAAAGTAATCAGGACCAATCCCAGTGTATTTTTCTGTATTTTATCCTGCCCAGCTGTACGACTTGTACACCTCTCGGTCTGTAATCCAGCGTACTTACAGAAGTGACCTTCTCTGAGATGAGTGTGTCAGTAAATCAGCATCCCTCTCAGACACGCTACAATCCTCTTACAGGACAGATTCATTCCTTAGTTACTGTTTTATTCTGGGGTACCTGCAGTAACTAAGAGTGGAGATTCGTTTTCATCCTGACACAAACTGATTTCTGATTCTGATGATGGCGTCAATATGTTGCTGCTAATTAACGTTTTCTGTGTCTGTTTTCCCTGGATTAGGTAAAGAATATTTGGTTTAGTTTGGTACTGCATATAACAGTAAGGGTTATATTTTTGAATAGAATGACTATTATTTTTGCACCAACACCTGACTACCTGACTACCTGACACATGTCCACCTCTGTGCCCCGCTGTTTGTGTGGCCTTCTCTTCCTCTGAGGGGATCTAATTAGTGACTGAAGGCAGATGAAGGCCCCCCCCCCACACACACACACATACACACACACACACACACACCACCATCACCTCCCCCAGCGCCCTCCGAAATCAGGACATCGCTTCCTCTCATGGTCTCATTTAAATGTGATCATTTATGTAGAAAATATTCCTCCCCCACCCCCCTACTGACTCACTGACATAGTTAAAACCGCCTCAAACAAACTGAAATGTGTGTGAGTGTGTGTGTGTGTGTGGGGGGGGGGTGTACGGACACAGCTGGGACAAACATTTTATGTGGAGAGCTGTTGCAAGGAAGAATTCCAGTGTGTGTAACTACAGTCAGAGCGTCGTCGTCCATCTCGGCATCTGTGTATTTTTATAACGTTCGTGCAAAACACCCCAGTATCATCATTTAAAAAAAAAAACTTGACAAAAATGACAAAAATAACAAAAAAAGTACTGTCCAATTACAGACATAACTTCATTCGTACCGACCATCCTGGGCATTGGGACGCCGTCAATTACAAACTTACATTGAT
This sequence comes from Aeoliscus strigatus, assembly GCA_901007665.1. NCBI lineage: Eukaryota > Metazoa > Chordata > Actinopteri > Syngnathiformes > Centriscidae > Aeoliscus > Aeoliscus strigatus. The sequence goes on along the minus strand of CAAKHB010005823.1, from coordinate 90,321 downwards.
GCTCTGAGCTGACGTCTCTGAAATTATGAAATTTGTTTTTGAAAAAAAAATTCCACGTGCATCTCCGGCAGTGATGCAGCTGGACAAAAAAAAACAAAAAAACAAAACTGTTTGGCTGTTGGAAGTTGAAAACCCTGTTTAACTGACGTTGCGTCACCACCTGTCGGCCGAGTTGAACTGACAACGGCGTCCGACTGGTTTTTGTGCAAACTGACACAGAGGTGCGTGCAAACAGTCATACGCAGGCTGAGAAATCACCCCGTTATGTAAATGCCTGAGCAGGTTTTCAACGTGTGCTACATGTGCTGTTTGTCAGGCGGGCTGTGTCGTGAACCGCACGGGATCTCCGGACGCACCATGCGTCCTCCTCGCCGAACATAAGATGTACGTAGACGTGCTGAGGTGGTGGAGCGTGCCGTCCGTGTGGCCGGTGAGTTGAGTCCAGGAGTTCTCAGATGACTTTTCCTCTCGGCAGCCCGGCTCAGAGCCGCGGATGCAGACAGCGGCCATCAGGATTAAAGGCTTGTCAGCGTTTGTAACGTCCGTAAAGCTCCACTTTTCAAACAGGTTGCAGCTCTCAGCTGTTTAAAAGAGCTATATTGTTCTGCCCTGCTGGGATTTAGCAGGAGCTCGACTCCCGACGGCCGCTGCATTCCTGCTGGGCCTCTGGACCAGAGGAGACTTTAGCTCTCCAACCCGCACGCTGACGATGGCAGCAGCAGCAGCACGGACCGTCGCCACGTAGAAACACCGCTCACAATGTTGTCAGCGTTTCATTTGAATATGTCTATGTAGCAGCAGTGTGTGTGTGTGTGTGGGGGGGGGCTGGAATAGCTTCTTGTCAGATTAGTTCACACGACGTGCACACATTTGTCTGGTTAGCAGCGTGTCTTTGATGCTGACAATGCGCGTGTCACCGACAACCAACCGCAGCTATTCACCACTGGATTACGTGGCAGCTGTTTCCCGTCCGTCTGCTTTCGTTTTCACTCAGATCGGATCAACGCCAACAGATTAGTAAATGAAATGTTTTGTTTCCAAATAGGTTGAAACCATGACTTGTCCAGAATGACACATGTTGCAGGAGACAAGCATGCACAGGGAAGGTTTGAAGTGTGAAGTTGAAACAGAATCTCTTATGTTGTATGTTTCATGCAAAAAGAGTGAAACAAGGACAAAGTCCCTTCAGGAGAGGAGGAAGTCAAACTCAGTTACAGTGTGTTCGTATGTCTCAACGAGAGCGAGGTTTCCCTGGTCGAAACCGCCACAGGAAGTCAAGTTTAGACCGAAAACCACAGAGAATTTTCCAAGAGCCTCGTTTTGGTTGAAGTCAATGTCCAACTGGCTGAAGAGCCCAGAGCACATCTGCATGCTATTTTTTTTTTTTTTGGGGGGGGTTGGGGGGGGGTGAAACTGGTGGTAACAAGGTGATAGGTACCGCTGAGGATGAGGAGGAGGAAGATGAGGATTAAGAGGGGGGAAGTAGAACACACACATCCCTCCCTCTCCGTCCAGACCGGCTGAGTGGAACCGGTGCTGGCCCAGTCAGACCCTGTGTGTTTGGGGTAATCACAGGGTTTGGTGCTGGGAGGGGCCATGTGGTTGAAACCGGCGTGCTGGAGCTTGTCGCTCACTGGAGCCCGATACTCCCCCCTGCTCTTCACCCCCCCTTTCCCTCCCTCTCTCCTCTGCCAGTTACAGTGTCTGTTTCAACTTGTCCGAGCCAAAGGAGGAATTCACTCGACCTCCTTTGGCCTTTCTCTCGCTCTTTCATTTCCTCTTTTTCTTGATCATTCTTTCATCTGACGCCTTCATGCGCTGCTCTGCCTTCCTCACGTTCGTCCTTTTTGAAGCTCTCATCGCCACAGAGCTGTTTTATAGACATAGTGGAACTTTTCTCTGGCAGCTTCACGTTAATTTCAGTAATTGGTCAATTCAGTATGCGATACTCCAATTTAAATGTCGTTAATGATGTGATGTCATCATTTGAACATAATTATACACAAAAAGCCCTCGTGCTTGAGTTTTAATACTCAGTATACTGTATATTATTATTTTAGAACTTCTGTAGTGACCAAAATGTTTGTAGAAGACGTTTGATGCTTCTCTGGAGAGAATGTGAAAGTGAGTTTAGACTTAAAATGAGCGGGAAGAAAATGATGCAAGTACACAGCTGGATTTCCGTTTCAGCAACTGGAGAGGAAGAAGAAGTGGAAGGGAGGTGAGGGAAGGAGACGGCGCAGTGAAGGGGTGAAAGCGCCTCCATTTTGGACAGTAAGAGCAGTTATTTAAAGGTGCGTCTGGTTATCCTGCCCTGCAGCGACACCCCACTTCCTGTCTCCGGCCTGCCACTTCCTGTTGCTGTGTGGTTGCCTTTGTGCCTACTGGGTCAAATGTGTGTGTGTGTATTAGAGCGTTCAACAGGGTGAAGACAAGTGTGTCTGTGAGTGTTTGTGTGTAGGAGGGGAACAGGAAGTGAGTCTTTAGGTGTTTCTTTTTTTGGGGGGGGGCACTTGAAGTCTAGACGTGCACCTCCTGCACACTGATATAAAACCCTTCAGAATGTTCCACTGACAGACAACCATTGGAAATGTTTGAATCTGAAAGTTTACTTCTGGTGTTAGGTAACCATGGTAACAGACCTCAAAATACACATGCGCTACTCTGGCAAGTTGGAGTGCAATTTTATTTGTCGTTGTATTGTATTCATGGTATCTAACAGACAAAATGTCATTCACTGATAAACACGCAGCGTCTGTCTGTCCATCTACAGCAGCTTTGGCCTCGGAGCAGACGTGAGGATTTGCCCTTCTTCCCTCCGTGTCCTCGCTCTCCCTGGCCTGTTTGGTCAGGTGATTGTGTTTGACTGACAGATGTGGGTCGTCAGGGCAGCAGGAGGGTGATACTTCTCACGTGTGTCTGTCAGCTGAGCTAGCTGAGCTTGTTTACACAGTCTTCAGGAATGAGATATTTAGAGAGCGGGTGGGAATCTGTAGTTATTCTCCACTCCTGGATAAGACCAAGGTCAGCGTGGTCCGAGCGGAGTGAAACCCCACATTCCTCAGTGCCACAGAGGTCCTGTCTAGACCTGGGTCCTTCCTGATAGCAGACCCCCCAGCTGGCTTTATGGACTATTGTTCTGAGGCTGCTGGGTGGCATGAAGACCTGACCTGACCAAGCTCTTTGCAGGATGATGGGGGTGAAGCTGCAGATGTAGTATCCAGCTGTCGAGGCTCGAAGTTGTGGAGTGTCGAGTCGCCATCTACGTTTCCATGAGATCAGAGGGTTTTCATGTTCATCTGCAGTGCTGCTGTTGATTATAGGTCTGCAGCAGTTTGGAATAGTAATAATATCTATGCTTCCTCCATTTTCATTTCACGAGGTCACGGCTAAGAATCGACTGTGGATGTCTGAATGTACAAACTACATCTGCGTACATGCCAGGTCATGAGCTTCTGACAGTCTGATGAGATGTTTGTACTGAAAAAAACAAGTGTAGCCCTAGTAGGTTTCAACATGTATGAGGGATTCTGTTGTCTACACCCTCCCTCCAAATGCGTATCAACTAATCCAAAGTAAAAGTGATCATTGGTCATAGTAATCCCTCTGTCCTGTCTGCAGGCTAAGGGGCGGAGGGATGGTCTCTCCTCAGCCAGTGACAACCCTCGGCCGCCGATGGCGGCCAGGTCGGGACGAGAGGGGGTCAGCGTGGGATGGAAGGGTCCCCGGACGCTGGTTCTGCAGAAGAACTCCCAGGGATTCGGTTTCACGCTTCGCCACTTCATTGTCTACCCTCCGGAGTCGGCCCTGCACACCAACCTCAAGGTGAGATGGTGTCTCCCGTCACTGTCGGGTGTCGTTAGTGTCGCACACAGACTCCATTTCGCCCTAGTGAGCGTGTTCAAAGGGTTCCAGAACGTCTGAACCCAGGAGAGAAGTGGATGGAGCACCAGAGGTGAATGTCTTGGTAACGCAGCAGAGGGTCAGTGAGGGTAGATGAGCAACACGACCACGGACAAAAGGAGAACACCAGAGACGACAGACACGAGCATGAGAAGAGAGGCAACACGTTTTCAGACTTGGGCGTTTCACGGGTAAGAAGAGCCGACTTCACTTTTCCAAGGACGTAATAAGCAGGAGCAGATGACAAACTCACTTTCCTGCCGGCCATGGAGGTTTTAAAAATACGTCCTCAGGATTGTCTCTCGGTCCTAAGCCGTGTTTCCAGTCCAGTTCAAGATTGTTCTGGTGTTTAGGAATGTGCCTCAGTGTGAGTGGTTATTTAGCTCTTTGAGGTGTGTGTGTGTGTGTGTGGGGTGGGGGGGGGGTGGCAAACATCTCCAGATGTGGAATTGAAGGATGTGGAGGG
>CAAKHB010005823.1:48574-85379 GCA_901007665.1 Aeoliscus strigatus | reverse complement strand
CCCCGCCCCCCAGTTGCTTTGTATCTTCAGACGTGTATGAGAATTGGTGGTGAACCGATGAAAACCTTATATGTGCTACACCTGCTCCAGATGTTTGTCCTTCATGGGCCGTGTTGGACCCAAATATTCCATCTGCTCCTTGGTCCTGGATGTCATGGGACTTGGGCTGGTTGCTGAGTGTCCCCAGCTCTGGGCTCTGTTCTGGGGTCAGCAGCTCTCCTTTCTCTGCATGTAAACCCTCCACCATTGTCTGCAGAGCCAGGAATGAGCCCACTCAGCGCAGCATAAAGCCAGGCAGCAGTCAGCCCACCACGTCCCTAACCCCAAACTGTCCACTCAGCTTAGTGCGTGTGTGTGTGTGTGTGTGTGAGTGAGAGAGATGTCATGAGGGCCGTCTCACCTGCAAACGTTGAAGGTGCTTTGAGAGATTAAAGGTCATCAGAATCAGCAGCATGGTGTCAGTCAATCTGTGTTTTAAATCTCATCAGCATTGTGACAGAACATTTTAATCCCAAACACGAACCAATCTGTTTGTGCCAGTCTTAATAACTGTGGGCCGATTTGCATCCGATGTTGTGGAATAAACCTGAATCAGCATTCTGTTTTTAACCCAAATTCAACTTGTAATTCCCTCTGTCTTTAATTTGCAGGATGAGGAGAACGGTAACGGAAAGGGTGAGTCCGCTCTTTTTTTTTTGTTGGACCATGTACAGCTGATGATGTAAGAGACCTCCTGCATTCTGGTCTGCAGCCTCTCTGCGCCCCCTACAGGACACAATGTACAGCTGCAACCACCAATATACTGATCAATCTCACACACACACAGTCTCTCATTCATGAAAAGCAGGTTCCTATCAAACACCATGAAAAGCATGGAGGTTCATGTCAGTCAAACAGATGGGAGGTTTGTTGCTGCTGGTTTCACTTGTACTTTCTTGTGTCATACAGGGTTTCAGAAAGGAAGACTGGAGCCGATGGACACCATATTTGTTAAGAATGTGAGAGAGAAAGGTCCGGCCCACCAGGCGGGCCTGTGCACAGGTGACGAGAACATGAGCTGCCGGAACACTAACATCCTCATTTGATTTGGAAATATGTCTCGAAGAGTCATGTGATGCTGCAGCGATATGACCGATGCAAAGAGGGGAGATAAGGATCGCGGTTTGACGATACAAATTCTCTCCACTTGTCACACCCAAGACCCATAGCAGCATGTTCATAAGCAAACACACTCAGTTTGACCTCGCATCATCTCACTGTGGACAAACACAACTTCTCTCTACTCTGGGATCTGTGACATCAGGTTTTAGATTTGAACTGAAAGTGATCAAAGTGAACGTTTCAGCTGACCTGTTTTCTAGCTAGAATATTGTGATACTGTAAAACTGCATGAGACCAAACAAAGTTGTTGTTGTGACAGGGGATCGCCTGGTGAAAGTGAACGGAGAGAGCGTGCTCGGAAAGACGTACTCCCAGGTGATTGCCCTCATTCAGAACAGGTAAGACGTCCTTCCAGGCAACCCGTTGAGCCTTTGCTGTTTGCTGTGTCTGATTTACTGAACTTTCTGAGTGTTTGCATGTTCTTTGCATACTTCTAATAAAGAGAGTCGTCTGTGGCAGCCCACACTGAACTGCTGCTGTTTTCTTTCTCCATGCTATGTCATTAATAATCTCCATGCTAATAAACAGTGATGAATCTATAAGATGAAGACGTGTGTGCTTATCATACACTTGTTAATGAACTTTATGAAATTGATGACTAGATAATAGCCAACAATTGTGAACGTGAATGTTATAATAATTCAATAAATCAATATAAAATATGTAGACATGTACATTTAAGTCTGCATGATGCTGAGTCATGTTTCCCTCAATAGCTGATATGTAATATTTCTTTCTTTCTTCCTTTTTTTCAATTTCTGTTTCTTCCTCCTGGACATGTTTTGCAGTGAAAGTGTTCTGGAGTTGTCCATCATGCCAAAAGATGAAGATGTGCTTCAGTTGGTAAGTGTGAGTATGGGATTCTTTTTTTTTTTTTTTTTTGTAAATTACCCCTCATCACATACACACACATACACACACATAACGCCTTTCAGCAAGCGCCACGAAAGTTGCATGTTCCAACTGCAGAGTTCAACCAGGATTCACTCATTGTCCAAGAATGTAGAATGTTTCGTTAGAATGGCTGGAGGATGAGTCAGGAGCTCTCAGGTCTGTGTTTAGGTGACAACATACATTCAGTAAATTGGCCACCTTGACTTGACACACACACACAGCGTCGTACTGTACGACACGTTTTTGTTGCTCCACTGGTCCCTCACATGATCGGACACGCATCAGCCCTCTCGTGAACAGGGAGCGACACGTCCACATACGAGACCCGATCCCCAGTGATCGTTTCAGTGATCGTTTGCAAACATCCAGACCTGCTGCAAACAAGAGCCTCCACCATGGTTCTCTGTTTACTTTGATCTATCAACACTCCAAGTCCACGTATTAACCCTCACGCTGCTCCACCTGTGTCTGCTGCATTCCTGGCATGACATCACCAGCGCTGCGCCTCCTTCCACCCTCCCACAGGGTGGAGTGAGAGAGAGAACGAGAGGGAGGGAGTTTGGAAGGATCAGACAGCGCAGAAAACAAACCCGAAAACAGACAAACTAAAAATAATATAAGAACTAGGGAGGTTATTCAGTCGCAGCGGCGGGAGTGTTGCTTTGACCTTCGGATCTTCCTCCTCTGCGTTTCCAACGACTACAAAACACAAAGGAGAGATTTGGGATTCTGGTGGACTGTGTAGAACACGTAGGTAAACAACGTTTCCCGTTGTCGCTGTCATTTACCTGGAGTGTGTAGCGTGTTAATTCCATGCTTGTTTTTGCAGTGGATATGTTGAAAAAGTGTGTGTGTGTGTGCATGTTGTGTGTATTTGCAGCTGGCCGCCGTGTAGAGCTACTGCGTTAGAATGTGTTTGTGGGGAGAGCTGAGGCCCCCGTGGACAAACTGTCTGAGCAGAGAGAGGCTCGGATACGAGTCATGTAGAGTAAACATCTGTTGAATACTCACTGATCGTCGTCTGTCCTCCTCTCCCAGGCGTACTCCCAGGATGCCTACCTGATGGGTAACGAACCCTTTTCAGGGGGAGCTCAGAACCTCCCACCACCTCCTCCCCTCTGTTACCCTCGCACCAAGACCACATCCCCTGCTGGAGCTCCTCCGTCGGCCTCCGTGGGCCAGAACCAGCTCGATAACTGGAGTCGTTGGCCGGGTGCTTCCAGCCCCTCGTCGCCCCTGGACAACCGCTCCGCCGTGGGCAGCCCTGCCAGCTGGCAGGAGGGGCGTTCGGGAGAACCAGGTGGTGTTGGACACAGCAGCCCGGCCCACCGCACAGAGGAGATCCAGTACGGTATGACCGGCCAGCAGCCTCAGGGCCAGACCAGGGGGCGCTCCTACTCTTCCTCCTCCTCGTCAGGAGGCCCTCTATCCAGCCCGCTGCAAGTCCACTACCCCAACCATCATGCGTCTGGCTCCTCCCAGGCTCAGCCACGCAAGTCCAGCTCGCCCTGGACCAGTCCCCCTCTGCCGCAGCTTAGCCACAGCCACACGGAGCGCTGCCAACAGGCCCTCTCTGACTGGTACTACAGCCAGGTGCCCGAGCGCTCTGGACGCAACATGCTCACGCGACACCGCAGCTACTCTCAAGACAGACTCAGTGACTCCCGGAGGCAGCAGCAGCGGACAGGTGGCTGGCCGCACAGCGCCTCCCAGGACACTCTGATGTTATTACAGCAGTCAGGACCCGGGCCCCACGGGGAGCCCTACTGGTCGTATGGAGACTGGGACGGGGGTCCAGATAGAGGTCACGCGTCCTCTAACTACACTCGAACTCGCTCTGAAAACCTGCTGGCCCAGTACGATCGGCACGGCCGCTCGTTAGAGACGCTGGACCGAGCAGCAGCCGGGCTGGTCTCGCCCCGGTTCGAGAGGCCGTCTTGTCTCCAGCAGCCTCCCAAGCCACCTCCAAGGCCCGAAGCCTACCAGAGGCACGGGAGCCACTACGGAGCTTCACAGGCTCCCCCGGTGTCCCGACAGTCACATTCTAAACACCATCCACCCACCACCACCCAGCCCCAGCAGGCCGCCCCCAAAAACAGGCGGCTTCCCCCTGGCCAGAGCATGGACGACCAACCGGTGGGTTACCGTAGCTACAGCCCCTCCTTTTACCGCAAGACAGGCCGCATCATGCAGCAAGCCCATTCTTTCAGGGACCCTTCGTACTCCGGCCCACACTTGAACTGGAACCCAACACCCAAAACCAGCCCCCCAGAGGGCACCTCAGCACCTGTCACCGCCTCGACCGCAGCCACGGCGACCGCGGCAGCGCCTGAATCCCACGAGAGAGCGTACAGGCCAACAAACCACGAGAGGGAGCGGGGGTCAGCGGAGGGGCCGGCCGAGGCGGTGGCGGCACAAGCGCAGGAAGTGGTGATGAGGCAGAAACCTCCCACCGGGCGGAGGAACGCCCACGGCATGCGTCACCCCCATTACGCGCTGCCCATGGACGGGCTTGAGCCCTCGTTGTTTTCCCCTGATCCCCAAGACGCAGCCCCCACCCCTGGCTCCACTGGAGATGGAGCCCCTCGTAAACCAAACGGCAGCCTCGCCCCCCTCTCCATGGAGGACGACTCCCTGGCGTCCATCCCCTTCATAGGTAGGTGCTCTCTTGTAATGATCTTTTCCTTCTCAACTGAATCCACGATGCGTGTTTACTCTAAACGTCCTTCTCGCCGATCCGTTCGGTCTCCATGTGTCTGTGTTGGTTCACTAATATTCTGCAGACGTGTGTTTGTGCTTCTTTGTGTGAATTTAGTCAATCCGGTAGTGAAGAAAACATCAGATCGTGAAAGAAACGCTCAAGTAAAAGATGACACAGTTCAGTTTAGCAGCAGTGTGTCCTAGACAGTACTAAAGGGATTGTAATTTCAGTGTACAACACCAGATATTCAGCAGATGTACATTTTTTTCTGATATGGGAGCCAGTGATTTTGAAACAAACACTGGATTGAAACTTTGTCGGGCTGAAATACTCAGTTCACTTCAGACATGATAATAGATTAATGAAAAAAAACCCCATCCCACCACAATTGTCTTTGTGTTTGAATTGGTAATAAACAGTATATTGGTGGGTTTCAAGGAGCGGTTGAATGAAAGCGCTCATTGATTTGTCGAGCTTGTTTGTGTGAACGTGCTGCATACGTCTGTGAGGCAACTGTAACCGCTCGTGTTCAGACTTGTTCCCTCTTCTGGGAAGACTGAAAGAAAAAAGGCTCTGCGGCGTTTGTGTGTATCGTATGTTTTAGGACATTCAAAGTCGGTCAGTCTGACGAGCTGTCCCGCGTTTGCAGAAAAGACTCAAATCAGCTGATCTGGAAGCTTTGACCCAACTGATATTTGAGCCAAAGACGGCGCTTTTTTTTAACAAGGAGTTCCAGTGAAATCCGGTGTATCCGCAAACAACAAGCCTTCTATTTTGCTCGTCTTCTGTCTGTCGGAGCACATTCTTCCCCCGATCCTCGCCTGAATGACATGAAACCCAGCAGTCCCAGCTGCAGGCAGGGACATGTTCGGTAGCTAGGAACAGAAACTAGGCTAGTTTCTCCCTCAGATAAGAACCATCCCTTCCTTCTCCGTCCTCCTGATGTGACAGAGATGCTGATGTGACCCGGACCTGTTTGGGAACATCTCAAAGATGTTGCGTAAATCCAAAATAGCGGTGAAGCACCAAGACGTAAATTGCCACGAGGTTTTTGTGGCGTTTCTCTGCGGGGAACAGTCGAGGCCCATACACTGAGCTCCTGCCCGCAATACTGTTATGGTACAGCTCTGGAGGACGCCAGGGTTCAGTCTGTTACTGTGTTCAGGAGCTGGAGCCGGGACGTAGACCAGTCTCATCTCGGCTGTCCTGTATCTCAGGCACCAGTTTCCTGTTCTGCTGTCTCTCTCACGTTGACCGCCATTTGCTTTTTTCAGTACATCCTGACTCTGTACCCTGCTAAAAGCACAGATCTCATTGTGAAATGCATTTATTTGAGTGCAGTGTTGCTAATTTAGGTTCTATTTTTGATTCATTTAAATCCAAAATATCACATTATAAGAAAATAAGTGAGTTTGAATGTATTTTTCCAGCCATTAAGTAGGTACGTTTTAAAGTTTTTGTCGTTATCTTTGCTCCTCCCCTCTAACCTCTGCACGTTGGGCTCCATGTATGCGATATATGCTTGTCTCGGACACGGATGAGTACCCGGGTGCTGCTGTCAGTGTGTTGCTCCCCTCTGCTGGCCTGAGTAGGAGCCGTCTCTGCTCTGTGGTTGCCTGTTAATGACTGCCTTTGTTAAAGCCACAGCCTGGCTATTTCTGGGGCGCGCTGTAAACAGGCAGATTCTTCATCCCAGATCGGGAATGTTTTCCTCCTTATGTCGAAGCTCAGTATGAGAACGAGTGAAGAGTAGAACGACAGAGAGATGCAGGAGAGGAGAGAAGATGGGAGAGGAGGGGGGATTATAAGAGGAGACGGTACATTAGCGAACTGCAATGGTAAACCACGAAACGCAGGGAGAAAGTATGTGTGTGTGTGTGTGTGTGTGTGTGTGTGTGTGTGTGTGTGTGGACGTGGTTTCACATCCCTTTGGGCAGCAGCGTTGAGTTTGTGTGACCTAACAAACTGGTGTGGTCTGAAACTGAAACGACCCTGAAGTTGGACGTCCAGTGATTCCCGTTTCTTGCGTGTCCTCCCAGGCAGCACATACCGATGTAGATTTGTGAAAAGATTCAGTCTATCTGCAGCCAGTAAATCTGATAGTTGTCCCCATGGCACCAGAAGACACAGGTATCGTCTGCAAGTCACTTCTACCGTTTCTTCTTGGTTTTGTTTTGTTTTTTCCACTTCTATTTTTATCTTCTCAACATGTGCTTGTCGGTTCGGTCTTTTGTCTCCTTCCCACCTCCTGTCGATGAGGTGAAAGTAAAAGGAAATGGTGTTTCTGACAGTAACTGTGCGGTTCCTCGTCGTTCCTCCCCTTCTCTCAATAATCCGATCCTTGCTCTCTTCATTCCACCCTCCTCTAACTCCTAACCTTCTCCCATATTCCTTCTCCTCCTCGGCCTTTTCCTCGCCTCCCGCCTCCCTTTCGTCTTTCCCTCCACCCTCCAACAGATGAGCCGACCAGCCCCGGTGCTGACTTACGCGCCCGCCATGTGCCGGCATCCTCCGTGGTATCCAGCGGCATGACTTCGGCGCCCGCCGTGGCCACCAGCCCCGCCTCCCCCACCTTCACCTTTCCCCTCACTAGGCTCTTCTCACATGACTGCAGTGAGTTCCCTCCCCCTCCTCCTCCCCACTGCATGCAGCCGAAGAGCATCTGAGATGTCGACGATCCGGCCTTTTCTGCCACAGACTATTTATGGCGCATGCGTGACATGATGACAAAGCTAAAAACGGCTGTGTGGTTGTTAGTGATAAAATGTTTGTCTTATCGAGTACGTTTTGCTTGTTATTGAGTCTTAAAAGTTGTTTTCTCTTGGAATGCTAATTCACTAACACAAAGGTAGAACAACAAAATTAATAGTTTTTCTAATTAATAGTTAATAACACACAGGTCACTGGTCTCTCACAACATTCTTGAAAAATGTTGAAAATCGGATTTTCAACTTTGAAGGCTCAATATTGCAAAGAGAAAACTTGATGAAATGTTTTGTTTCTCTTTGATTTGTTAGATTTTGTAATTTTTTGCATGTTGAGGCAGTATTATATTTCTTTTTTTTTTTTAAACCACGCATGGACTATGTTTGTCAGATTTAATCTTATGCAGTTCAGATGTATTGCATGATTCATGTCTTAAAATTAAAAAAAAAAAATCCAACGACAGAGGATGTACCTGCATGCCGTGTTAATAAAAGTGACCCGTGATGATTAATGGCAGCACTCCAGCTCATCTCCCCCACCGTCACCCGTTGGCTCACCATCTAAACGCCCCACCTCCCTCTTAAGTTTCCTCCCTCGCTCTCCCTGTCTCCTCATCCGACACCGCTGGCACTGGTGATTGTCATTCCATCATCATCCTGCTCTTTCTCTTTGTTTCTCATTCTGTCTTTCTCTCTCTGTTTCTCATTCTTTCTTTTCATTCTCCACTCGTTCCACCTGTCCCTGAGCAGGCAGTATTAAATCCAGTCGCCGTTCCTCCTATCTTCTAGCCATCACCACGGAGCGGTCCAAGTCGTGCGACGAAGGACTCAACACGTTCAGGGAGGAAGGACGAGTCTTCTCGTGAGTAACGTGACGCCCGTGTGGCAATTGAATCACGTGTGCCGGCGCCCGGTTTGACCGTTGTTGCTCTTCCACAGGAGGCTACCAAAGAGAGTAAAGAGTTTTTTCACGGATGGGGTGAGTGAACCTCATTGTGCTTGTTTGAGGAACCAAAGGGGGAAAGATCTCTGACCTTCCCAGATCCTTCAACAACTTCTCCAACGAAGCCGTGAACGTGTTTTCTGTGTGTGTTCCAGTCCCTCGACAACCTGGAATCAGCGGAGGAGGTGCGCTCCAAACGACACTCCACCTCCGAGCTGGGAAACATCACGTACAGCGATGTACGGCGGGAAGGATGGCTGCATTTCAAACAAATCCTCACAGAGAAGGGCAAGGTGGGGGGGCGGGCGGCGCCCGCACAGAACCCAGCGAACGAGGTCGCACACACGCTCACGTTACGTCTCGTCTCTCCCTCACAGAAGGTGGGAAGTGGCATGCGTCCGTGGAAGAGGGTCTTTTCGGTGCTGCGCTCCCATTCGTTGTTCCTCTACAAGGACAAGAGGGAGGCGGTGCTGCGCGGGGCCACCATCGGAGGAGGGGCTGAGGACGAGCAGCCAATCAGCATCCGCGGCTGCCTGGTGGACATCGCGTACAGTGAGACCAAGCGCAAGCACGCCCTGCGACTGACCACGCAAGACTTCTGCGAGTACCTGCTGCAGGCAGAGGACCGGGAGGACATGTTGGACTGGATAAAGGTCATCAGGGAGAACAGCAAGACGGACAGCGAGGTTAGAGGACACACCTCCAGCCTGTGACGGCTTCATGAGCGCTCCCAGCGTCGTAACGCTGATGATTGTGTGTGTTGCAGGAGCTCGGCTTTTCCAGACAGGCGCTTATAAATAAGAAGCTGAATGATTACAGAAAACAGAGGTGAGTCTGCCGCTGACGGTCCCTGCTGCTGTCGGCATCAGTGGCAGACTGGAGCGAACATGTTCTCTCTGTCTCCCCCTGCAGTCCAACGGGCAGTAAGCCCGACTCCTCTCCCAGACTGCCCCGCATGAAGCCTCCCTTCCTGCTCGCCAAGACAGAGAACGCTGCCGGGGCGCCGCGCTCCCCCAAAGCAGACAGCAAAGGTGTGTGTGTGTGAAAACACGGACGACGCAGATGACATTAGTCAGCGATGCAAAGGAAATCATTTACAAATGAACGTGTCATAAATGAAAAGCTGTCCTTTCATCAGATGAAAGCAGCCCTCCAAAGTCCCCATGGGGTATCAACATCATGAAGAAGACCAAGAAGGCCGGCCCTAAAGCGTTTGGTGTGAGACTGGAGGAATGTCAACCAGGAGCCAATAACAAGGTGAGTTTCCCATTTCCCGTTGTCACTACTGCACCTGAATACATCTTCACTACACATACTTACTCTGTACATGTCCCTTTAAGACGACTGCATATAACACTTCAACTCTCTGTCACATGATGAAACATTCTGATTCCGATTGTGTTTGTGGTCACGTCTCAGTTCATCCCCATGATAGTGGAGATCTGCTGCGGTCTGGTGGAGGAGATGGGTTTAGAATACACGGGCATCTACCGCGTCCCGGGGAACAACGCCATGGTGTCGATGCTTCAGGATCAGCTCAATAAAGGCGTCGACATCAACCCAGCAGAGGAGGTAACGAACGATCGATCTACGCTGGAGCTCAATGAAAGAGATAGTTACGAGAACTAACGACATGACGGGACCCGATCAGATTGGCTGGTGAGATCCAAACAAGCTGCATTGCGATTGGACAAAACCCCACCAATTTAGGCAAGAGATGCTGACTGGACTTGACATAATGGTGAAACGCGTGTGCAAATACCAGCAGTTGATTTCCGCAAACACAAACTTTAACGATACCGGTGCAGTGTCACGACTTGACATCTTACAGTTCTGTCTCAAACAGAAGTGGCAGGACCTCAACGTGGTCAGCAGTCTGCTCAAGTCCTTCTTCCGAAAACTTCCAGAGCCGCTTTTCACCAATGGTGAGTCCTAATCTTACCCCCAGCGACCATGTGACCTGTGCTGTCTCCCCTTCAGTACCATGTACAGTATAGTGATAAATCTACTCTAACAAAATGTCACAGACAAGTACAACGATTTCATCGAGGCCAATCGGATGGAGAGTGCAGCAGACCGGCTAAAGACCATGAAGAAGCTGGTACGTTTGCTTGCGTGCATCGTTTTATTTGATCATTCGTGCACGTGTGTGTAACACACAGGCAGTTTGGACAGGTTTATCAATACTTCTTTCACTGCTGCAGATCCGGGACCTCCCAGATTATTACTATCACACCCTCAAGTTCTTGGTTTGTCATTTGAAGACCGTAGCAGACCACTCTGATAAAAATAAGGTGTGTGGAAAAGGTTTTTTACATTATATTGTGTCAGAGTTAGTCACAGCGACATTCATATTTTTATATTCTTTCTTGGTGGATGTAGATGGAGCCGCGTAACCTGGCTCTGGTGTTCGGCCCCACTCTGGTTCGGACGTCCGAGGACAACATGAAAGACATGGTCACACACATGCCTGACCGTTACAAGATAGTAGAGACGCTCATCCAGCATGTGAGGAGAACACACACACCATACACGCACACACACACACACGTGTCTTATGATTTCCATTCTAAATGATTCTGTCTTTTTTTTCTTGTAGTACATTTGGTTTTTCAGTGATGAGCCAGACAAGGATGAAAAGGTAAGAGAGTAACATCCTGGTGTCTGAGCACACTTGATTTATTATTCCAAAAAATCAAAATGCATTTCAGCTTTGATTGCTGCAAGTAAATAAATGAATGTATATACATGCACCTTTTCTCCACATGGATTTATGGTCAACTTCTGTAAACCTGCATTCTTTCTACTGACCAGCAGGGGGCGGAAAATAGGTGATGTAATGCAGACTTTTTTAAAATGACTCTCTCAGCACAAGTCTGATGAGTCTAAATGCTGAAAGTAATTAACCGCACGTGTCCTGTTGTATTTATCTGTGCAAAACTTGATGATTGGTGATGCTCTTATTAGTTGTATATTTCAATCAATTTGAACCTTTTTCTGTATCATTGAATATTCTTGGTTCTGTGTTTGTCCGTCCAGACACCGGTGGACACAGAGGACGTGCAGCCTGCCCCCAACATCGACCACCTGCTGTCCAACATTGGGAGGACGGCTTTGCTCGGGGAAAGCGCCTCAGGTGAGCAGACGAATGTCAGCTGCTATGAACTCGGACCAATCGACCATTAGTAGTTGTAGCTGTAGCTGCCGACCCACAGTGAATGCTGCGTTCTGTTCAAAGGTGGAGGCAGGAGGTTCTCTGCTAGTGCCCCATACTTTTTTCTAATTGAAACTTAAGGAAGCAAATAGAAAGAAACCTTGCTACCCAAGTACCATTGTGTGTAATGTAGGGACATCTAGTGGTCATTTAGTAGATCACACATCCCTCAGCATGGTCCTACATAATGATTCGCAATAACAAATAATAATAATAATTTGTATTCTCAGGCTTAGAACACACGGGCAACCACTTTTCATCACTCACCCTTTGTTGGAAATTACTTTATTTTTGTTCCAGTTTGCTCAAAATCTCTTGAATATATTCATGGAAGTATAGCAAATTGGAAAAAGAAAAGCAAACAGGTACTCATTCTCTCTTAGTTATGAATATTACATTTCCACTGCCTTGATTTAACATCTGTCTTGGACGTTTGTCCCAGGTTAAAGACAGAATTCCCAAATCTCCGACGGAGCTAGAACGCAGCATATCAAACTGACACTGACGTCCGTTAGCTCTTGTAGTGTTTTCTGTGTTTTGGTAGCGTGCTTAAACTTCTCTCCTTTCTGCTGACCTCTTTTTTTGCCCCCTCCATGTTGCTCATCTTTCACTTTCTCTGTGCATCTCTGCGTTTTCCTTCTCTTAGCTGAGCCTGTGGAGCAGCCACTGCGGTAGGATGGGAACTCCCCTGGCTGTGTGTGTGTGTGTGTGTGCGTGTGCGAGCAGCGTAGTCAGTGATAGTGAGATAGGTGTGTGTGTGAGTGTGTGATAGTGGTGGTTTGTGTCTCCATGGTCTCCCATCACCTCCCTGAAAGTCCCTGTCTCCCTCTCAGCGTCAGACTGAGGTCTTTGTAAGAACGTGTCACCTCCGTGTCCCAGTCTGACTGACGAATTAACAGATGACTGGATGTTCCCACCTGATCGGTGTCTGACACGAGTAAAAACTGTGGTCTGTCTCTGAGAACCCATCTGCATCTCCACCCATCCCACGGGCTGTTTAAGTAACGGCTTTCAGCTCAACCGTCTTTTGTCCTCTTCATTCATTTGAAATTCCAAATGACGTCAACAGTCGATTTGTGTCAGATTAAAAGAGTTCCTCTGTGTTTGTGTCATGTAATCGCCACTGTTTTAAAAAGCATTTTCACTCCCATAGCACAGAAAGTGTAGCATACTTGTCCATATTTCCAGTCACATGTACAGCTAGTGCCTGTTGGGAACATGGTCGTTGTCATTTTTTAGTTGGTCCTCTAAGACAGTGGTCTGGTTGGTTGTACACGCCAACATGGAAACAGACAGTAGACTGGTAGACTAATGGACCAAACAGAGCTGCTAACTTCTGTCTCCTGCTAGCGCAGACTTTTGAAGCCTTTATTCGTAAAAGATTGTATAAATTATTTATTGCTTTCGCATTCGGGGATGATGTGTAACGTAAAGTACAAAAACATTTTTAATGTTGTATTATAATTACTGGGTTGGTTTCTCAGGAATAAAATAAGCTTCACCTTTCTTTCTAATATTCTTCCTCCTATCTACTAAACCGACTAATCCTTTCAGAACACGTCACCTATCCGACCAGGTGTCGACCAACATTTTGAACACATTGTTGGATGCAGCTTAAATCACGCCTGAACGTTTGTGAAGAATTGTGCTGATTTCTTTCAGATTTTGCTACATTGCTCATGGGATTTTAATCTCCATGGCTGAGTGAGTGTACGTGTTCTGTATCTTTGGGAGAATTGATTGAAACGGTGGTGTGTGCACGATTCAAAAGACACAAAATGACCTGACTATTGATGTTGGAATATCAAACCCCCCTGAAAAAGGCTTTTACCTTCCTGGCTCCACTTTAACAAGAGATGTGAATACAGTGACAGCAATCAAAGCATCCTGCATCGGTGTACATGTTCGCTTTGTCTTTCTCTCCGCTCCTTCAGCTCTACGTCATTTCTGCCTTCACACCTTCTGTCACTGATTGATTTCTTCCGTGTTTTTCGGTGACATCATCGATGTGTGCTGTGGTTTCCTAATTTCCTCCGACACCCTGATTCCCAATCATTGTTTCCACCCCAGTGTCCACGTTCTGGGGTCCTGTCGAGGTCAGAGGGCACAGAGACAGATAAACATCATGGAAAATTCACAGAGAGAAGCGTTGCTGTGCCGCCACGTCCACAACTTAAAACCATGTTACCGTTGCGGCGACGCCCACACGTTCTCATCCCCTGTCGTCATAGAGTGACGCTCCCGCTCACAACGTTTTACTTTATTAGAAGATGCTCTCCTGCGTCTTGTCCTGACACTGACAGTGTAGTTGAGTCTGTGAACACAGGACAGGGCTTTGGTTTCAGTTTGCAACTATTATTCCCGTGCAAGTTCTCACACAGCAACAGTTTTCTGTCCAATTAGATTTGATGCAGACGTGTTCTTCAAAAACGATGACACCAGCTGCCTTTGTGCCCTCGACCATGACTGTTTTTTTTCACGGCCTTTTGTCACCGTCTATAAAACTGACTCTGTTGTTTTTGGTTCCTTTTTTTCTGCAGACTCAACCAACAGTGACTCAGCGAAATCAAAGGTACCACCTTACACACGTACATGTACGACTCAAACAAACACAACTATTCTGCACAGACAAAACATTTCCTGTTGTTCTAGGGGTCGTGGGGATCGAAGAAAGACCTCACAGCCAAGGACTTCCTGACTCTGTCCATCATGTCAGCTGTCACGGGCCGCAAACGCAGGAAGCGACATAACGCCCGCCGCGTCGGCAGCAGCACTGACGACGACTCCGAGCATGAGCCGATCAAAGCCGGACATCTGGGGGCAGAGGAGGAAGAGGAGGCAGAGTCGCCGGTAGGAGACACTGCTCCTCGAGCAGAGGGAGAGGCGGATGAAGAAGAGGAAGAGGAGGAAGAGGAAGAGGAAGATGAGGAAGTTGTAGAAAGCGGAGTGAAAGAGGAGGTAAAAGAGGAGAGGGTGGCGGTTATTCCCAGTCGGTCATGCTGCAAAGAGGAAGAGGAGGCAGGAGGAAGGCTGAACGAGGAGGAGACGCGGGTGCAGGTGAAGGGGCCGGCGTGGCGAGCGCCAGAGGACGCACGCTCTATTGTTTCTGGCTACTCGACGCTCTCCACGCTGGGACGGAGCTTAGGGTCGGAGGGCAGGGGGGACGACGCTGACGACGAGCACAGTGAGCTCGTGAGCGAGACGGACAACGAGAGCGGCTTCGCCTCACGCTCCCTCACTCAGGAAAGACCCAAGAAGCAGCCAGCGACACCTGTGAACGCCCAGCCGCCAGCAGCACCGCGCAGCTTTCTGTACACCCACTACAAACCCCCTGTTGTCACGCCCACAAACCTTCTGGCCCCACCCACGGCCCTCGCACCAGACTCTGCGGAGAGGAGCGAAGGAGGAGCGCGATCCACCACGCCGTCGTCATCGTCCTACTCCTCCTCCTCCACCACCCACAGACTGCACTCGCGACCTTCCTTCAATTCCCACAAGCTGATCCAGTGTGACACTCTGGCCAGGAAGAAGCTGAAGGGGGAGAAGGCCAAGGCGCGCTCCCTGGACCTGCTGGAGCTGTCAGGGAGCGCGGCGCAGGGGGACGGAACGGGGTCAGAGGGCACACCGAGAGCAACGAGGGACACCTCCAGAACCAACCCTTCCTCAGGCAGCAGCCCGGAGAGCCTCCACCCGGCCCGACCTAAGCCGGTCCTGCCTCCGAGCGAGGCGGCCTCCTTCACTCCGACCGGCCTGGGGGGCAGGTCTCTGGCAGAGCAGGTCCGTGCGCGGCTGCTGGGCTCGGCGGACGACCTGCGAAGCGTAGGGCTGCGAAAACCACTGTCGCCTGAGACGCGGAGGAAGAGACGAGCCTGGCGCAGACACACGGTGGTGGCCTCGCCGACTGAGACGTCCGATAAGAGGCCGCCGTTGACTGTCTGCGAGTTCCCCCTCTCACCCATCACTCACAACCAGGTCAAAACACCAGTGCTGCCTCGGGATGCAGACGGGCTCGACCAGCCAGCCACACGTCCAGCACCCACCTCTAGATTTCACCAGTACCTGTGAGCTCTGTCACCTGACTCCACCATCCAAACCAGGCAGAGCTCAGTCCTGCCGAGCTGCGCGTCAGTCGGCACGACCCCCGTTGTGGTTAATTGCCAGGTGCAGTGGACAGATGCCCTTTTTTTCCCCCTTATAAGCTCCATGTGCATGACGAGGGGCATTCCAATGTTGCCAAAGCTTGTTTCATTTTTCCTATACTTGTGCTTTTATAGAAGTAATCCAGAAGCAGGGTGGAGACACACACAGACCTCACGATCCATGTTACAGCCAAGAATTCTCATTTGACTCAGAACCATCTTCTCTTCCTTCCTGTCTGGCACACAGACAACAAAAACGAAATCCCTTGGAGTGACCAGGGAAGGTTGCGGAAATGCGTCCTTCCTGTTGTTCCTGGGGGAATGGTGCTTCTTTACCACATAAAAAAACCATCTCTCGGTCTATGTCAGTGATCCAGAGGAAGGACTATGTGAGTCATTCTTACAAACCTACACCTCTAAAAGGTCACAGGTGGGGCTACAACCATTTCAAGCAGGATCTCAACCGATTTCACCCTCCAGTCTTCCTTTTCTATCAGACCGCAGACACTGTACCACTCATCGATCCCCCGTAGCCACAGCTGCAACACACGCAGAACACACTCGTCTCTACCCGTTAATACTGTTAACGTGTGTCAGCGCAACGACATGCGTGGTCTGAGGTGTCTGTGTTGAATAATTTTTGTAACATTTGTACAAAGCCTTGTTAAGTTAACCGTGTAAATATGAACATTGTTATCAGTTTTGTTTTTAGTTCCTTTTTCATGGTTTACAAAAGTGCAAATATGTGTGCGTGGTCATTCCTTTCAAGAGGCTACTTGAAATGTTTCTCTTAATATATTATTTTGTTTTATATTCAATATATATATATATATATAATATTATATATATTATATATATTTTGTATTAAAGTAAAAAGTACTTTTATTGTCATGTCACCTCTTGGGTGTACTTGTTCAAGGGAGATAAAACGTTCTTATTTCCTCATAGCCATCATGGCCTTTGTCTCTGATGCTCAGCAGAGCAGAAAACCTTCAGGACTTATATTGGTAAAAAACAAATCAACGTTTATTTGATGCTTTCCAATAATTTTGCAGAGCAATCTAGTGATTACATGTAGCTGCGTAAGAAACACGAAACGCTGCATTGTATTGGCTGACCTCATCATTTGTTTTGTTGTTTACATCTGGGATCACCGAGCGTCGCCGCTGCAGACCTGCTTGTATTCACTCAGCTCGAGACGAGAGGAAGAGAAGGCAGAGTTTGGGTGTGTAAACATTGCAGCGCACACAGACAACTCCATCGTCACCTCTGTTGGTCGTGACGTCGGCTGTTTTCATCTTGTCTCCTCTGAGGGTTCATCGGGCTGCACGTTTGTTACCTCGGGGTGACGATAAGGTGTGTTCCACACGCTCTAACAAATCCTCCTTGAGGTACAATGGTACATTAGAGGGAATATGTCACAAATGAATGCTAACATCACAAACAAGGTGTAAGAGTTGAATCTCCAAAGTGTTTTGTACAAGTATTCATTCACCTTTTGAGGAAAAATAGTAAATGTTTTGGTCTCACGATTTTGTTCTACAAGTGCCTAATTTCTGGAATGTGTTTGTGTGCTGCAGTGCCATAGTCGCTTCTTATCGTTCCTTTTGTCGTCCCCGTCTCTCCCCCCTCCTCTCCTGTGGCTGATGGTAGGCACTTGACCCAAAGATGTGTACATTAAATATAAGCGGTCTCTCTAGAAAAAGCACACTTCAAGCCAAGGACATGTCTATGCACTCCCTTTTGCCTTCTCGCGCAGGCATTAACAGCTATTACTGATGCTGCTGAAAGGGAGGAGGCGTAGCTGCTGTTCTTAACTGACCGAGGTCACGTCTGTTTGCCTCGCGAGCCACCGTGTGTGAATATGGTACAGTTACCAAGCCCTACTCTAAAACAGCATTCAACTTCTGAGGTCAAAATTGTGATTTACATAATGTCTCACTGTCCTGTTTTTTGTACATACTACCTTAATATGTAACATACTGTATTGTGTACATTGGCTTTTGAGTATAACTAATATGACCGGACAATGTTTGTCCCGTTGAAACCCTTTCCCTCATGGCTGCGTGCTTTAAAGACAGGTTATATGATGTAAATAAACAGATGTATGTTTCAAAAAAACAACTGCGTTTTGGGAATTGTGTTATTTTCGAGAGACTCCAGCTGGGGCAACACAGCAGCAACACACGGAGCCTGTGAGCTGAATGGCGCCATCTGGAGGATGCAGATGAAAAGTTTCCTTGGACATGAGATACTGATTGCCTCTGTGCATCACAGGAACTTCCTGCTCACTTTCTGGTATTCTTTTCGCATGAACCAGGGCTGGAGCCAAGCTAATATTTACGTTAGCTGATGGCTGAAAACTCTCAAACCTTGTTTTCCTTATTTCCTCATGTACACTGACGTCCCACTTCATGCATGCCAGTGCTGAGGTTGGCACTTATAACAGTGTTATAGTAAACAGTGTCCCAAATGCATCTGATGGGAACATGAACGGTGACTTTGATAGTATGTACTCAATTTCTATATTTGTGTCGTCACATATGTTTTTGTATACTCTGTTATGTACTGGTGTCCATGCCTGAGGAGCAAAGTGGAGACATGTAACCATGGTAACAAGCTACATACTGTCAAATACTAGATTATATATAGTATTTTAGTAACAGGTTCTCCATCAGAGGGCGAGAGTAATGTAATACCACTCTTCATTCCATTATGGGTATGAACAATATAGTATCTGCAGTACAATTCAGTTAAGACATTGCAAAACTGGATTGTCTCAATATTTAGTCCAATAATGTCTTTCCTGACATGTTTCAGGGGGGTTGTGGCACAATCCAATTAGCAATTCTTACATCATATCAACTCTGAGCTGAGTAGATTTAACTCCAGACTGGTGAACCATCGTCCCCACATCCCATCCCCCCTCTGTATGTGTCCTATTCACAGCCTTCTGTCTTCTGGCCCACTTTAAGATCCTCGCAGGAAAAAAAAAAAGACAAGAAGTGTTCAGCTTTTATGAGTCACTTCCTCTGTCTTGAAATGAGCTTTCATAACACATTCAGGTGAGAATCAGAATTTAATTTGTTTTATTCAATTGAACAACTGTTAAAATGTCACTCTGAAAAACAATAGTGGAATCTTGTCAGATTAGCTCAACTGATTTCTTGGATTTGTTTGTGATTAGCAGTGTTTCTTTTTAATTCAACAGATAGTTCTTAAGTTGAGACAAAATATCGTATTGTCAAATACGTTCTCTATACAAAAAAAATCTGAAAGAAATATTTACATTTCCTCTGGGGAAAAAAAAAAAAGAATGAACGTGAAACTCCTACTACAGTCCAAATAGAAATGAAGTATTACTTCATCGTCCAAATGACATTACAAAACAAACTGATGACAAATTGTTTAAATGCAGTAATCCCATGTTTTACCTTCTTGAAAGGAGTTTTCCCTAGTTGACCCTTTCATTGGAAGCAACCTGGCCCCTGTCCTTGCTCGGCTGACTTTGCATTAAGAGCTCTGTGTTCTGGGCCCTCAGTCTCTCCAGTTCCCTCTCCAGCTCTCGGAGCCGGACCAGGGAGCTCTCCACGGTCAGACCCCCGGGCTCCACGGCGCGCCTCAGCCGGTTGTTCTCCTCCTCCAGCCTGGACATGCACTTCTCCAGCTCCAGGTACTCCTGGACCAGCTCCTGCTTGGTCATATTCTGCAGGCTCTCGACGTGATACATCTCGTAGGTCTCAGAAAAGTCTCTCTGGAGAAACTCTCCACCTGCGTTGCCGGGCCTCCCGATACCGTCGCTGCCTCCGCCGCTGCCGTCATCATCGTCCTCTTCCTCGTTGTCGAAGAGGTCCTCCTCGCTGCCCGTGTCTTCCATGCGAACACCGACCCCCGAGGGCCGCCTGACCCCTGTCTCGGTGTTCAGGTCGGGCTCCTCTCGGTCGTGCTCGTCCATCAGGAATTGGGTGGTGTTGTAAGGGGCCACCGGGAGCCCTTTGGCGAACATCTCCTCCCTTAACCGAGAAGCCCTGGCCGTCTCTCTCTCATCCAGGGCTTTTCTTTCCTCCCACGAAAGTTTGTAATAAGGCTTCCAGTGGCGCTTCTTCCTGGAGGTCCGGCGCCGGTGCCTCTTCTTGCCCAGTCGAGCATCGAAGCCCGTGTCGGAGTCGATGTGCGGACCTTCTTCTCGCACCTCGTTCAAAGTCTCCTCCAGCGGCGCGCCTTCGCCGTTCCCCTGCGATGTGTGATCACCATCGCCCAGTGAAAGCACGTCGGGTTTCTCGTGAGGCTCAGTTGCAATCGGGCACTTCGCGCGATCGTTTCCGGCTGCTGAGACAGGGCACACCCCCCTCTGTCCGCCTTTCATTTGCCATAACTTGTCTGTGTTGATGTCCCCACAGTTCTCCGCCCGCTGCTTCTGGGCTCTCTGTCGCCCCCTGTCGCCGTTTTCTGGCACGGCACGGTTGCTGGCTGGGGGATGCTTCAAACTGCTGCTCCCACCTGATGGGTTGCCTGAAGTTTTCAGGTGATGGGTCTGCTCCATTGGCTCGGTCATCGTGATGGTCCGCTCCACCGACTCCGCTTCAGCACATCTTAGATGGTCATGCTCTCAAACCCGAGCTTTAAAGTTCGTTTTAAAAAGTTTAACTTGGTTTGAGATGAAATATAGTACTCCGAAATAGGTATAAGTCGTTAAACAAAGTTTGAAAAGTAACTCGGGAAGGAAAAGTTAATTTCCGATCGGTAAACACTTGTTACTCCCCCAAGGGTTTGTCAGAGCAACTGTCGCTTACTGCTATTAACTATTTCGATGCTGTCGGAGTCTACGCTCATCCGGAGACTGTGTTCTGCCGTCACAACAGTGTCCAGTGTGCTACTCAAGAAGAGGGAGCTCCTCTTTATATACCAGCTCCGCCTCTGGCCACGCGCATGCTACTGCTTGTGAGGCCTGTTGCATTGTGGGACGTGTATTTTTCATCCTAGTTCGATACTGGCCGTGGAGCCTGGGTTTAAACTACATGGTCCACAAATCCTTCATAACGGAGTAGCGCCTGGACCAACCAAATTTTAGGGTATTGATCACACCCCCCTCTTAGTTGATTGGATGAAAGTGAAACTTTGCTGTTGCTAAGCTTATGGTATTTTCTGATAGGGCACTGGAATAGTCCGTCAAAACGACGTAATCCACGCCAAGAAAACAGTCCCGGGTTTTTTTCCAGGGCGCTACTATCTGTAAATCAAGGGGACGCCATTAAAAGATACGAAAGTCATATGTAATAAAACATGTAAATATGACAATATATTGCCAATAACATATTTTTCCACATTTCAGACATTAGAATGTACTGCTTGCTATTATTTGATGGCGACGCAGTCAAACGCCAAGTATTAACACAATACACAAGCGCCTGTATTTTCGGCAAAGTGAAAGAAACCTCTCTCGGAAAGTAGTCCGTTAACATTGCTCGCATAGAAAAATGCGTTATTGCCCTTATTTTCAACATGAAAATATTTCAAAATTTTAGAGACATAAACGACATCGGCCTGGATTGCTTTGAGCCGTTAAATGTTTCCGTACGACTTTCGTGTGATATGCGGAGGGATACATTTTCATGCATGGGCTCAGTGATCTCTGGAATCAGCGTAAACAAACGACATTTATTGTCAAGCTACCATCATGAGCACGTCTCCGAACCCCTCGTTATGATAGGGTGGGTCAGGCGATCTCACACATGCTCGATAATCCTGTGACTTGTGGATGGAGTGGTGTAGAACTGTGGAGAACTTTTCTGCGCTGTCCAGCTTTTCTAATATGCAGTGTTTGTTTTACACTGATGTGTTATAAGCTAATGATAAGCTAGCTAGCTAACGTCTGCTAGCAAGTCGGTGCTCAGTTTTGCCGCTCCCAAACGAAACATCAGTCCCTGAACTGTGAATTCATACGCACTATAACATAAGTTCATGTATTAAACGGTAGTAGGATATTGCGAGACGTTGGACCACGTCCGGGAAAAGGACGACACCATGAAAACTTGCACATGAAGCTAGGCTAGCAAATGCTAACTAGTCTACAATCTGGGTGCAACACAAAAGAAAACGCTATTAAAGTCGACAGCTGATCGATTCTGGGTTAATGTCTCGCTTTGGCTATCGATACTGCTTTGTTATACACGCACTGGACAAAATAAGAAATACATTGACGCAACTGGACAACGTTAGCTCACTGCTAACTAGGCCGGTGTGTGTTTATACTGGGTCCGCCTAGTTACTGGGACCTAATGCTTCCCGATAGAGGAAGATTTCCACATTCGTGAAATACTATCATCTAAAGATTTTAACGTGAGATACCATCGGAATAAAATAGTGATTTGCCTTTAATTGTACAACAACCATTTAGATGTCAGTCTTTTCAAGCATTAAACCGTGTTAGAAGACTTCCTGACTATTCTTTTCAGGAATTAGACAGTCCCTGATCTCCCAAAGAAGCACTGGGGCTTTAGTTTACTGATGGTTAGCAAAGTAGTCAAACAAAGCAGCCACAGACTGACCACACTGTGAGTAAAATGACAGACTGATTTAAGCTACAGCCTATTTAAAGGCTTGTCATTTTTAATCATGCACAAATAGCAATAGTTTTTTAGTCATTTCCTTATTTAAAAGAATATGTTGAAAGAATGCACACTGAACTTTTCCCTGTGAATACTTATAGTAATAACACCAGTAATTGGATATGTTTATATATGTGTTGGTTTTTTAACAATTTTCACAAAGGCCATAGTTGCCGTAATTTGCAATTAAGTCTTCAACCTCTTAGGTGAGTGTTTATAGTACAAACTGAATCAAATGGCACAGGCCTGCTGTTTCTATTAGAGGCAGACTGAGTTTCAGAAAATACATGTGAGCTGAGCATGGGCTCCTTAGAGGAAGGGATGATATGTTCCAGTTAATATGAAACCTAATGACCATGGAGATTGTGAAATCATACCGATGGCTGCCATATTCACAAAGAAAGCGGTACATCAGGAGAACCAAAGCTGTTCCTGCATAGATCACAGCTTGTGAGGATTAGTAAGCATGACTTAATCTCTTGCCCTCTCTAACATGGTTGTTGCTGCAATTGAGAAGAGATGAAAGATAGATATTGTTATAGGCCCAGTATAATTATAAGCAATGGTTAAATTTGGCTGCATGAATAGCTCTTGTAAGTGTGTGATTCATGAGCTGCATTAAATGACAAAGTGGAGGAAGCACCCCTTTGAGCACCCTCCACCCAGCCCACCAAATTTGTGTGTGCGTGCGTGTGTTGAGACTGTACATCTGGGTAATTCTGCTTTTCCAGACTGGCCATCTGAGCTTGGTTCCCCTCTTGTTGTGACTCCATTGTACATAAGTTTCCAGTTAGTGTTCTTCCACTGAGGACACCTCATCACTCATCAGAGTTAATTTAAGTGTAATATATCTCTCTGTCTTACAGCACATATTCATTTTGATCCATCGTGTAACCATACATATGTCTGTGGAAGATGGATTTGGCTTGAATACAATGGATTGTTGTGGTTTTGGAGCAGTTACCCCAGATGCCCAGCAGGAGGCGCTTAATCCTAATTGATTGGCATAAAGAACTGGATTGCTAATGTTTTTGTGCTTCGGTGACTTTTTCACTGACCCATCCTTTGTGTGAAAGGACTGTTTTCATCTTAAGATGCTCTTGTTTGACTTTCTTTCTCAATGCAGGTTTCAGTGTTTTTTCGAGATCACACAGACTAACAAATATTGCAAATCTATGAGAACCCAGAACATTCATTTTTTGTTTTTTCCTATCATGAGGTCATTCATTTACTCCATCCTAACCTTTAGGTTGGTGTGAATTCAGTGTCTTTGCCATTGAAAGGTTGATGGATGAGGAACATGTTCATAGGAACACAACCTCAAGCTTTATTTGTAGTACAAAGTGCGCATTATTCTGTTATAAATTCAATTTTAACATCCTTTTTTTTAACTTCTGCATTCATGTTTCACAATATCTTATAATTCACTGCATGTATTTGACAGCTTTATTCACTGAACGTTACGTTTAAGGTGGGTAATAATATTACACACATTGTTAAGGATTAAACCAGCTGTTCCTGAACTTGTTGGCTTGTGGCATCTCTTAAAAAGCAGCGGGTAGTTGGGGTCAACACTTAAGCTGTTTATATGTTGTTGACGGGTTTGTCAAATCAAGTCTCATTTAAATCATTGTTTGTTGATTAAAAACAAAAAGTCAATCACTGCCCGTGTTTGACATTCATTCAGTTCAAACTGGTAGTGTAAACTAGCTAATATGTCAAGTAATTTACATATGTAAAGGCGACCTTCCAAATACAATATCATCTAAACTAGCTAACAATATAGAGTTATAGCAAAGTGAATATATGACAGACAAAACAACTTACGGTAAATAGTTCAGACTAACCCATGTTAGCTAGGTTATATACAGCTAACTCTCAACTACTTTATATTCAGCCAGCTTCTTCGAACTATGTCTCTTATGTAAAGTAGTTCAAACAAGTGATCCGTAAATACAGCAGGTTCTAGACTGTGTTGCTGCAGTAGGCTAATGATCCAATGAGACCAATCTTCCAAAGGGACCACATCTGAAGTTATTTCAATGCTACATAGTTGGATATATATAGGATAGTCGTTTTTCATCTAAGGACTTATTCCGCCACAAGAATGCAGAATAATCAAATATAGGTATACTTATATACTGTATGTTATAATGGCCCCATATTAAATCCTCCTTTTGTGAAAATTATTGAGAACAATGATGATATATTCAGAAGTCATTTTGCAGGCTGTGATTTGACACTATAATGACAATTGAAATAAATCACATTTCTCAGATTTGCAGTAACTTGTTTTTTATTTTCATCTGACATCCCCACTGAACTCTTATGTAACCAGTTTACAGGGAATATTCGGTATCCCCATCAGAGCATCACCGTCAATTGTGTTGTCACCTTGAGACCACTGACTGCTCTTTAAGCTTAATGCACCATGACATATTAGTTCTGGTCCAATTTTCTCTGCTCTTTCTGGAACTCTTTGACCTTCATGCCTGTCTGGCAGACATACAAATCAATTATTTACTTTTAATTCTCATGCATGTATGTATTTTTTACTGTCGGTGCTGGTCGTGGTCAAGTGGCTCTAAGCTCCAAAAACAAACCATGGCGTGGCTGTTCTAACTCTTCCCCCTTTGTGCCGTGTCACTTGAATAAGTCTGGAAATGTTATTTGAAGACAAACGTCTGCAGGGACTCATGGGCGTGAGTCGGACAGGAGGCGGGGGTGCGTAAAGTGCGCACCCTGTCTGGAGTCATGTTACGCGCGGACACGGAGAGCAGCGCCGGGGAGGGACTTCCAACATGTGGGAAAGGGATAACTGTTGCGCTCGGCTCTCTCGGTGCACGGGGTCCAGCACGAATCCGCTTGACACCTGCAAAGCCTCGGGCGAGCCTAAAGCAGCAACAGCTAATTCCCCCTGGGGTTTGCACAAGAAGTTTGGAGAATGTTGGGCAGCAGAAAGCCAGCGGCCACCAGTCCCAGAGAGCCCAGGAGGAAGGTGGCCGAGAAGACGGACCCCATCAAGAAGCTCGGTAAGCAAACGCAACACAGACGCCCCAGTGTCACAAGTAATTCAAGTCACATGATGATGGTGGAGGTGGTTTAATATAGGTCGCTGTCTAAACATCCTAAATATGAATGATCTCATTTAAATGCTGTTAATGTGTTTTTTTTATCACAATGACACTAGTCTGATATTTCAGCAGTTCATATTTATTGTTTATACTTTGGGCTTTTTGAACAGCACTGAGTATTTGCTTTCTGCAATGAATGGATCAGTCAACAGGAGCTTTGGTTTCCTAGTGTCTCCCTTTTATGAATTTCATTTTCATATGCTGGCCAGAAAGAAATACTATTGATAAATCTGTTGATCTGGTCCCCAAACAAACACACACACACACACACACACACACACACACACACACACACACACACACACACACACACACACACACACACACACACACACACACCCCTCCAGGGTGTGGGTATCAGGCACCTCATCACCCTGAGCCCACACAAGCCCTTTAGCTCCTGGTCACACCCCAACCAACACTGACACCTGCTGAGCGGCAGCAGAGCACCTGTCTCTGAAAAGTCTCTGGAGGTCTGCAAACGCTGATCACTGTGGGACGTGGCAGTCTTTGTGTGTGTGTGTGTGTGTGTGGGAAGGGGGATGGGGGTGGCCTGTGGGGGTGACCCATTTATTCGGTTTCACTATAGAAATATACTGGCAGTATATCATGTGCATTGAGGGTTAAGTTTTCTACTAATGCTGGAAAGACAAGTTGAAATTCCAAGCACCAATTTGTGTTGTAGCTTCAAAGGTAACTGAAATTGATTCTTTTCCACCAAAATATACTGCTGAACCTGCTGTTGTCCTGCAGGAGAGGAAGGAATCATTCAGATATGCTGTCGTTTCTGGATAATTTCAATGTATTTGTATTCACTTGAAGTTCTGATACAGACCATCTGTGTTGGACTAGAATCATGTTCCATTTGTTGACACAAAGCACAAACTTGTTTAAGGCCTTTATGATGTTGCAATTATGAAACTTTATCTCTGAAGTATGAACAATGAGGGAAATTGTGTCAGACCCTCCAATCCCTGCCCCCACCCCCACTCGCCACACACAGACTTGCTGCGGGTCAGTATAAATCAGTCAGGTGCCCTTTAACCCACAATAATCCTTACTTACACCAAGCACTGCATACTTTTGTCATTTTTAGCCAGGCTGAAGTGTGTTCAGGCGATGTTTGTGTCATTGTCATGTGCTTCAGGGCATCGGTCTTTTGTTTCCCACAGAAAGTTCGCTTCATGTCGCACATTTCCTCCAGATGAGAAAGTGAAAGTGTACAGTCTGTGCAACACGTTTCAGATCATCTGTGTTCGAATCAGACAAGTGCACTTGGATAACCATATGGTAGTTACCCCAGACGTCCCCTCAGGGCTGGTGGTGGATCTGATTTCAGAGAGAGTCTGAGGTTGCTGTGGTTTTGCTGAAACATAAGCTGTGTGACGGAGACACTGCTTATAGTTTCTGATGAGAATAAACAGCCAGCAGCAACGTTGATTGTGGGTTAATACTGGAGCTGTGTAAATTCAGAGGGTTGAATGTTAAGATTCACTGTGTGAGAAGTTCTGGGGGAGATATTGTTGTTTACAACGTCAATCTGGCTGATAAACAATTCAAATGCTGGTGTTTTTAAGGTGTTTGTCACTTTCAAGGGAAAGTGTTCTACTATTGTTCAAAATGCCTCAAATCAATCAATATGCCAATGAGTCCCATGTTCAAATATGTTTGCTTTGGAAAGGAACAGGAAAGTTCTTATCTCATTTATTTCTATCATGAACACCGATTATTGTTCGAACAGTTGAAACAATTTAATCTTTTTTTACTATTGTCAACTAATCCCATGTTCAGAAAAAAACAGCACTAATGCTGATGATATGTGTCAGCTCAGCTGCCCCCCCACTGGGTCTTCATGGTGACAACACAAATCTTTAACCACAACTCAGAATGATATGAAACAACTGGACAACTGGAGGGAAATTATCGTACACCCATCGAAACCAAAATAATAGTGATGTATACTTGTGTGTCAAGTCATTCAGGAGGATCTGTGCATCGAGGCTCCAATCCAAGTTCCTCAGCTCGGGCAGCGTCTCAAACTCTTCTTCAAAGCATGCTTTGATGCGCGAAAAGGCTTGTGACTGATGACGTATGAAGCCAAAACTGCTTCGGTCGCCTGAGTAACTGGTCCAAACGTACATTCAAAGAATGCTAAAATTATCGTACATTCCGCTTTTTGGAGGATAATTGATTGTACATCGTGCAGAGGGGCCAAATTATCGTACAAAGACGTGAATTGTCGTTGCTTGGCAACGCTAAACAGACTTTGACTGCAGTTTTGATGACGTAATGGTTGTTTATGGTAGCAGGATTGTGTGTGAAATGAACTTGATATCCATATTTTACCTCACACAGATTTAGAGTATAAATTTAACTTTTTTTTTTTCCATGTCACATGGAGATGCATCCTTTCGGTTTGTGTCACTGCACATTACCTCATGTAATGTAGTCGCCTGATGCTGTTATAAGCTGCATATACGATTTTTTTTCTTCAATTTGAGAGATTTTTATTTTCTTTTTCATTTTACACGTGAACCCAGTTCAGTCACACAAGGTTACAGTGGATCCCTGGTGTATGGTACCTACATATATATGTCGATACAGAGAAATTCACACCTTTGCATTAAAACCTAACATACATAACAAATATTTAATCACATCTCCGTTCATATCCTGTTTTCACAAGCTTGTATTAAAGAAACGTCACATATCGTGTTTATTAATGAGTGGATAAATGATGTGTTCACAGTGAGAGAGAGAGAGAGAGAGAGAGCGAGAGAGAGAGAGCTGGAACTGTGAACTGCTTAAATCCAGCAGAATACAAAGAGGCTGCTTTTCTTTTCAACTCTGCAGTCCAATGAAACCTTTGGCAGCAAGTCTGCATTTCAAAAAATAAACGATTTCTAATCCTTTTTCCACAGAATTTCTAGTCAGATCAGGCAATGACACTTTAAGTCTTGACTCTAAATGTTGTTTTTAATTTGTCAATCTTTCTTTAGACTGTCCTATAAGATATTTTCCCTAAAAATAGAATCTTGTGTGTGGATGCCCTACTTGCTGGCTGAGTCAGACAACACCGAATTTAATTGGCCATATCAACAACAGCCAACACTTTTCTATCTCTATGCAAGTGTAGAATCTAGCTGCCTCTTGTAACATCTGTTATGCTGAGAGAAACATGAACCATGCCCCAGGAGGAGCTGGTATGTGGCCCTGAGTGGAGAAGAGTCGTGCTGACACGATCTGACTGACCAGCTGATATACTTATTTTGTTTCAGATACTTCCTCCCATTGTGCTAGCCACCCTGCTGCTTTAAAACCTCGCAGAAAGAACCAGGGATGGGATTTATCTGGATGTTTATTGCTTTCTTCCAGCGGCCTGGCGGAGCAGACACTTGTTCTCCCTCCTTGCATGTGGCTTGATGTTCACAAACTGCTGTTGCTACGTTGCCAGGCTTCCATTAGAATATCAGAGTGGTTGCCAGCCAGTTAGCACGCAGCCCTTTGAGCAGCTAATGGAGTGGATGTCAACATGATTTTCTGCAGGAAACGATGAATAGGACACTCATGCCGCAATAATCACTCTCGCAGAGAGTTTTTAAAAAGCACATAATGCATTAAAATGGGACGTATTTGCATGAATGAACCATCATTGTGGTTTTCACCTCTCACATGTTTGGTTATAGTCAGATATAAAAGCGATGCAGGTAGGAGAGGATGAACGTGAGTGTGTCGTAATAAAAGGCCGTAATAAAAGGTGAAGCGGTGGTTTGAAACTGTTTGTGCAGCTTAACACGGTCAATGACCTGCAGTTAATCAGGTCCTTGTGTTCTGCTTGGGAATGCCTCACATGTGGTCACAGCTTGGAAAAACAGGCTTGTTATGGATGGAGGGGCTGTTAGGGGGATGTCTTTGTGTTCGAGGAGGGAGAAAAGAAATTCATGACTGCACCCGTGTGTGTGTGTGTGTGTGTGTGTTTGTGTGTGTGTAGGGGGGGAGGCCGTTTCTATGGGGGCCTCCTGAGACGGTCTGTCAGCCATTTGGCACTGTCAGTACCTTGATGTGATGTTAGGGGAAGATAAATAAAGTATGCCAACAAAACCAGAGAGGTGAGCGGAGGCAACGAAGCACCAGACAAGAGGGAGGCTTTGAATAGCCTTCCCCTTTGTCCTGAAAGACTGTGTGAAAGCCCCGATTCATCGCTGTCAAAGAAGCACAGCTGAACGTCCATCGATAACAGATCGACTGTAAAGCGGATCGCATCACATCGTGGATACGCAGATTTAGAATCGGCTGCTTAAAAACCTTAAAAATGTTCTTACAGCAGGATTGGATTGCACCATGTGTACTCTGCAGGTCAGTCACATTTGAACCTTTGGAATTAGATTTTGTGAATCCACTGTGCAAACACTCCGCACAGGTCCTTTCAGATTGCAGCCTGGATATCTGTTGACAGACCTGCCTCACTTTCAAGAATGGACTAAAGTCTATCCACTAACAGAAAGTATTGATATTTGCAAGATATTTGCATGCAAATGACTGGAAAGATCGTTTTATTCCGTCAA
Source organism: Aeoliscus strigatus (assembly GCA_901007665.1). Classification (NCBI taxonomy): domain Eukaryota; kingdom Metazoa; phylum Chordata; class Actinopteri; order Syngnathiformes; family Centriscidae; genus Aeoliscus; species Aeoliscus strigatus. The sequence goes on along the minus strand of CAAKHB010005823.1, from coordinate 55,315 downwards.
AATTGTGTAGGGTTAAGTTGTTTGACTAATACATTGCAGTCATTGTTGTCCCTAGTCCCAAGCGCCACTCTCAAGTTCCAGGTTAAGATGAGCCAAGTCCTGAGCACACTGGAAACATTAGGTTTTAAGTCCATAAGAAGTCTCACTATGTTATTTCTCTGTCTTAAAACTATAGAGTTAGGATCAAACTCAAAACATCAGCCAATTGCTAGCTAGCTAGCTGCTAGCTAGTTCAGCCTTGAATGTGGATTCATTCTTTGTAACATTCCAAGCAGATGCTTTGAACCAGGTTCTGTCTGGAGCATTGCTGGTGTGTCACTGCTCTGACAAACTGATCCAAAGTAGAACTCAAACCTGGAAACCAAAGCTGAATCGCCAAGTACTATTAATGGCATATGATTTCAAAACATCTTGGACTTGTGACCGTATGTTTCAAGTCCTCAGGCTCAAGGGGAAGTCTTTAATGTTGGTGTTGAGTTTCATGTCGTCCCATTTCGTACTTGAGGCACAGTTGGTGCTTCTGTTTGTCCTTTGGACATTTGGATTTCATTGATTTCTTGAAACATATTTTTCAACACTCACGAGTGGCGTTTACCTTTGTCTTCAGGATTAACATTCTTTTGTGCGATCATGTCAAAGTTCCATGAATCCATGATTCGATTTCCATCAATGGTAATAACTCGTGAGATGAGCCGTGCAGCCAGACAAGCGGTTTGCAACTTTCCGTCCTTTAACGTTTATAACAGCCCTCATTTCTGCGGTCTGTTGGTCTGCTGCTGTCCCAGGAGGGTGAACCCCCCCCCACCCCCCAACAGATCGTAGTGATTTATTCACCTGCCTTCGTTCAGCTTCACTTCAACATCTCTCCGAATTTGGGTTCATTGTTCATAAGTCTTTTCAAACTAACCTGCACAAGCTGCGATAATGTTGAGTCTTTCTGTTGAGGTTGTATATAGACAACACATACCGTACAGGTTCAGTATAAACAGAAGAGTGTTGACAGTATGTGGTTAGTTTGACAGATGCATTCAACACTGTGAAATAATGCTTGAATGAGAAACATGTCATGAGTCATTTCTTCACCCACTGCTCCTAAAATGGAAAGAATAATTATGACGTTTGTTTGAGTGGCACCTACATATAATGTGCCACTCTCTGGCAGCTCATTTCATGAACCTGAGACTTAGAGACGTAAGAATCTCAACATATTTCAGACCCACTGATGCCACTATGACACTGAAAATTGCGACGTTTCTATTTTCCCATGTGCTTTTTTTCGTTTGTGTGTGGGTTCTCAAGGGCTGCTGGACAATGAGGATGTACGTGGGATGATGCAGGGCTCCAACATGGTGAAAGTTCGCTCTCCGAGGTGGCAGAAGAGCCGACACCTGCGCTTACTGGAGGACGGACTCACCGTGTGGTGTGAGTCCACCAAAAGCTCCCGAAAGGCCAAAGCCCAGCAGACGTGTGAGTACGCCTCCAAACCTGTCGGCGTGGAGTGGTAAAGAACGAGTGTGAGGGCTGGCTAAGGCGGCGTTCTCCTCAGGAGGCCCGGTTTAATGTGGAAAAGCAGAAAAGGACCAATGAGGATAGGGAGGAAAGGGATTTAGTCATGAGGAGGAAAACGGAGAGTGGAAAGTGAGAGTGCTCATGAATAAGAATGGGTGTTTTGGAGAGAAAGGTTTTCATCTGGCTGACAGGAAATTTAAGAAATATCAGATTAGGGGAAAGGGGCTTTGCCTGGAGGGAAACTTATCGACAGTGAAGCTGTATCTAAACACTGGTCTGCTCCAGAATGAGACCTGAGTCAGTGTGTCCATCCAGCTCCTGAGCTCTTGAGCTGACTTTATCTAAAACCCTCCCCTCTCCTACAGCCTGTTCTGTCGGTAGTCGACCGGGTTAATAATCGGCCTGTGCAACTCAGCGAACTAATGACCATGTGAAACCTGTGTAGAAAGTCATAAAAGAATATGGAGACATGTCCGGTCAAGCGTTCCGTCTCTCTTTGCAAAGCTGCAGGTCACAGGCTGTTGCTGGCAACGTTCCCACAATGCTCAGAGAGCGAAAATATTCCATAAAAAGTCAAATTAAATGTTCCTTAAGTAATAAAAAGTATTTAATCGAGACTTATTGTTACACACACTTACTTAGTGCATTCATGTACAACCAGAATTGTTTTGTAGTTGGATGAGGTGCCTGTTTTTTAGTATAGAGACAATGCCGTCTGTATAAGATGGAGGCTAAAACTACATCTCTAACTGATTTATCATCCAAGCACAGGTTTGTTCCGAGGAGTAAATAAAACGGAAGATGACTCCTTCTGAACACTGATGACATGAATATGTCACAGCTCGTAACAGCGTGTCACTGCTGTGCCTGAGCACATTTTACCTGCCTCATATTTCGCTGTTTAAATCACATTCTGCTCCTTTCATGACACCGTATTTCTGGAGGGAGTAAAGGTCCAAGGTCACTCAAGATAAATCTCTTTCCTGTTCCTTGAACTTTAACTCTTGTGCCACACGGGGTTTGTGGGTCAGCAGGTGTCGAAGGCCGTCATCATTGTGCTGCAGTCGCACCAGAAATAAACAGACTGGTCGAGTTGCAGTGTGTGACTGTTGTTACAAGCCCGGTGACGGCAGAGTTACCGCATCTGCAAACAGATACTGATAGTGGTTCAATGGCATGTGTTTGTGTTTGTGTTTGTGTGTGTGTGTGTGTGTGTGTGTGTGTGTGTGTGTGTGTGTGTTTGTGTGCACTGGGATGAAGACTTTGGCTCCAGGTGTCTTTTCCGAGATGCAGCTCATGCCGGTCCAGTGTGACTTGGCTCTTGCTGTTCAATGCTGACACTTAACAGGTCTGCTGAACCATGCACACACACACACACACACACACACACACGCACACGTACATGCCACTTTTACCATGTCTCCGGGATAACCATGAAGGAGGAATGCGGAGTCATTTCGCAGAGGTGGACAACAGAGGCTTTATGACCTCAGGGGAGAGAATGAGGCTTTTGTTGTTCGACACATCTTATTGCCTGATTGAGATAATATCACACTGCAGTGTCCTTGTGCAGAGATACACACACTCCTGATGCCAAATGGAGAATTTAGTTTGGATCAGCCTGTTTATCTGCATTTGCTGGATGACACGTGTCCGCAACAGAGGCCTGGTCCTGCCACAACCCTGCTAGTACTGATGGTCATGTTCACTCCAGCCTTCATATGTCCAGTTGAACTGAAGCTTTAACATGCACGTCTCGTCATTTCTGTTGTGGGCAAAGGTGTCTAATTGTCAGTTCCTCTCTTTGTGTGTTTGTCAAGGGATACATCCTCTGTGATAATGTCTGACAGAAGGCCTGTGTATGAATTAAGGGTTAATCAACGGGTACGTGTGCGTTAAACGGTTTTTAAGGGGGAGAACCACCTGACGCGAAGCACCTGAAGACCGTTAAACGCACACCTACCCGTTGATTAACCCCACTTATACAATCGTCATTTGCCCGCAAAACAGAAATGGGATCATTATTTATGTTTTCATGTGTCATCCAGCCCTAACTCATGTCAGGGTGATCGTTTACCTCGTCAAATGTCCAGTTGTTGTTACCGCTGACAGCTGTGCTGCTCGTGCTCTGTTTAATGTTGCTAATCTAACAGTTTAGATATTAGAAAAGTGAACCATGAGCTGAACTACGTGTGCATGACGCGGTTTTAACGCACAGCTGCCAGCCAATCAGAGAAGAGCATTTCCCCATTGTCATGGCAGAAAGTTGGTTACGCCCAATCCTCTGCTGAGATCCTTGAACTGACATGAAGCTTATGGTGCTCTGTAATGATATAGTGTGTAATAAATGTTTCCAATGGTACCGTTTGCTTCTGGGTCAAAGGTGGCCTTTGTGAAAGCAGAACTGTAAAATTACATCCCCAACGAAACTGTGGAAATGCTGAAATTTGCTCAGTAACTGACAGGGAAGTGAAAAAAAAAAGATAAGCATCATGTCTTCCATTAGTATCAACAGAGAACCCATCAACTGCAGTGTGCTGTGACAGCCGTAACATTGCGAGCTAAAATTATCCTGTTAAAACGTTGCTCTATGTCACCCTGCCTGGGTGAGTTCATGCATCCCTAAAATCACCATTAGCCGATTTGCGTTTTGTGTGATTTGTGTGATGGTTCAATAAGGTAACTCTCTCTCTCCTCCCATCGTCCCAGTTGCAGTGACGGAGGTGGAGTGCGTGCGTGAGGGTTGTCAGTCCGAGGCTTTGAGGCGGCTGTCCGGGTCGGTGCCCGACAGCCGGTGCTTCACCGTTGTCTTCAGAGGGGCCCGGAAGAGTCTGGACCTGCTGTGCCCCTGCGACGAGGAAGCTCAGCGTTGGGTACGAGGACTCCGTGTGTTAAAGGAACGTGTAGCAAACATGACTCAGAAGGAAAAACTGGACCAATATCCTGCCCAAGTTTGCTCGATCAAACATCGTGTAGCTGAGACACTTTGGTGACTGCCTGTGCTGATCTGTCAGCATAGTGAGTGTCGATGACTACAACATTGATTTAAACCCCTCACATCTTGAGGATAATCAGTATATACTGTATAACAGGTAGTTTCACATTCAGATGATGGGACAACAGCGGCCTTGGAGGTGTTTTAAATGTTGTAAAATGGATGTGTCAGTCTTCTCTTCTCCTTTGCACGATCAAGCGTCAGTGAAATTATTCCGTCGATGCTCCCGAAGTTTTCCTCCACATTTGGTCTGGTTTTATTCTTTAACCCTTTACAATTGGATCCGTGGCTACTTGCGGCGGGCGGACCAGAACCAGGACGGTAAGATGAGCTACGATGAGGTCAAGCGTCTGCTCCAGATGATCAACATCGACCTGAGTGAGCAGTACGCCCGCTCTTTATTCAAGGTCAGTTCACTTTCTTGTGTCTTTAGTAAAATGTGTCAACACAGAGCTCAAACGGACGGTGAGTACGTGCGCAGAGATTCAGAGCCTGTGTTATTTTTGCTCATTTGGGTCATATCAGTTTACTCACACACCCCGGAGTCTGTTCCTAAGTCAGTCAGTGGCAAGTGGCTCACCAGCTTTACTCTTCTTATCTTTTGCACAGAAAAACAAGAGCTGTTTCTTTATTTCTAGGGATTATTGTCTGCTGTGTCCCTCTGCTCTCCATTACAGCTTGATTGTTGGTTTTATTCTCCTTCCTTGTGCAATTTCCAATAGTGACCTTCCTCAGAGATGTATATGTAAGCATGCACAGCTGGGTTGAATTATTAGCGAAATGCTTTCCCCCAAGCATTTTGAAACACTCCCAACAATGAAAGCACGCTTCATCGTTGGTTTTTGTTTTGATTCTATATTTATGTCTCTCCCACACACGCCTCTCCCTGCTCCTCAGAGGTGTGACAGATCCGGCGATGGGCGTCTGGATCACATTGAGATTGAGGAGTTCTGCAGGGAGCTGCTCCGACGGCCCGAGTTGGACGCTGTGTTCAGACACTATTCAAGTAACGGCTGTGTGCTCTCTACTGCCGAGCTCCGTGACTTCCTGGGAGACCAGAGCGAAGACGCCTCACTGAACCATGCTCAGAGTCTCATACTCACCTATGAGCTCAACGACTGGGGTGGGTCCTGAAAACACTCATGAAAGGGTTACTTTGTCGCGTAAACACTGTGGATGCTTTAAAGGTATAATTTGTATGTGATCATAAGGAAAATAGTGCTGTTATGTGACACTCCAAACCTGTAGGGGGCGACATTCCACAATAAAGATGTGGTGACAGATGAAACAGATGAAAAATTACGCACAGAAGCAAAAAAAACAAAACATTGTGATAACCCACTAAAATATCAGCAGCTTGATGAACAATTTGCCGTTTGTCACAGCTCAGAGGAACCAGTTCATGACCCAGAATGGGTTTACCATGTACATGCTGTCCGGGGAGAATGACGTGTTTAACCCCGACCACGCCAGAGTCACCCAGGACATGAGCCGCCCTTTGGCCCACTACTTCATCTCCTCCTCGCACAACACCTACCTCACTAAAGACCAAGTCACCAGCGCCAGCAGCACAGAGCCATACATCAGGTATGGACAGATTCTTTTCACCCGTCTCCAAAACACTGACATGATTGTTATTGGTTGTGGTGTAAAACATACGACGTGTCTGCTCCTGACAGGGCTCTAAATCAGGGCTGCCGCTGTGTCGAGCTGGACTGCTGGGATGGAGATAAAGGGGAACCTGTCATATACCACGGCCACACTCTGACCTCCAAAGTGGCGTTCAAGGAAGTCATTGAAACCATCGCTCTGTACGCCTTCAAGGTCAGAGACTGTTCATTAATCTATCTGTGGGGCACTGACGCAAGCCGCTCCTCTTTATCTCCAACCAAATAAACAACTCCAGATCACAAACTTCATATCGACATTGCGTTGAAGTCAGTGCTGTTATTTAGTCTGGTTGCATTTTCATGACTTGGCATAAGGGGGTGTCCTGCGTCCCACCCTGCAGGCGTCCCCGTACCCTCTAATCTTGTCCTTGGAGAATCACTGCTCTGTGGAGCAGCAGGCTGTCATGGCTAAACATCTCTGCACCATACTGGGCAGCAAACTGCTCACTAAGCCCCTCAGTGGCGAACCGCTGACAGAGCTGCCTTCACCTGAGGTACAACACACACACACACACACACACACGCACACACACACACACACACACACACACACACACAGAGTGTTTT